>JAMKPZ010003665.1:0-10039 GCA_024699675.1 Amphibolis antarctica | reverse complement strand
CCCTCCCTAGGCGAGGTTGTATGACTTTTGAGGAAGGAAACCGACATCCTAGGGTTGAATGACCCTCCATGCGTAGACGGTAGGTTCTGCGAGATTTCACGCTTTCGTGAATTATCTATTGTAGGTCGGACAATAGAATCGGGCTTACACGCTTGGTCACTTGACCAGGGGATGCCATATTGCTAGCTGGTTGGCTGCGCGGCAGCCACCTTGTGGTTGCCGGTGACTGGGTAACAAGGTGGAAAGTGTTCGTGTGTCGTGCCCGAAGGTTGGGCCGTATCTCTCCACGTCTTAGATCTTGAACGGCTGATCATGCGACAACCACCTTGTGGGAGCCGGCCACCGGGATGTGATGTGAAGGCTTCACGTGTTTCTTTTCTAAAAGTTGTTGTGAATAGTCACATCATGCTTTTTGTGACGTTACTTTTCATCCAGTTGGTTACGTGGTTGCCGCCTTCCATGAGGCGGCAACCGACTGAGGATGTGGTACATTGCTTTTTCAAAAGCTGCCACTGTCATAACGGTCATATCGTACCTTTAGGATTTTACTTTCGAGCCGGCTATTCACACGGTTGCCGCCTAGCAGGAGGCGGCAACTGGCTGTTGACAATTGAAAAAGCTGCAACGGACACAGTTAATGGTCACGTCGTACCTTTGTGATTTTACCTTCGAGCCGGTTGTTCACACAGTTGTCGCTTAGCAGGAGGTGGCAACCGGCTTGTGACAATTGAAAAAGCTGCAATGGACGCAGTGAATGGTCACGTCGCACTTTTGTGATTTTACCTTCGAGCTGGCTGTTCACGCGGTTGCCGCATAGCAGGAGGCGGCAATCGGACGAAGGCCTCGCATGCTTCTGTACTTTTCTCAATTTTCGTTTGTCTTTTTCGATTTTCGTGCAACTTTCTCGATTATCGTGCCTTGACCATACCTTTTAAAAGTTGTTAAGAATCGTTTCAAGTTTCTTGATTTTTGTGCAACCAGTTTTTGAACCGATTGCCGCTTCCAACCACGCGGAATCCGTGTAACTCATTTTCCTATAAATAGAGGGGAGGTCGTTGGAGATTTTCTCATCCCTCCCTCTCGTTTTCACTTCTCCTTTGTGTTCTTGTTTGGATTCTCTTCCATCTTTCCTTAATTTCTTCCCTTGAACTTTAATCAACATGCCTCGCACCAAAAATGTTACGGGGCACGTCTGCCAATCTGCTTCTGGGTCTGCGCGACGATGGTTCGATCTTCTTCCGGCGACTTTGAGGAACATGCCGGCGGAAGAGCTCAACTGTCCTAACCGGGCCGAGTCGGCCTGCTTGGCCGTTTTCTTTGAATTAACTAGTAATGGCTGCGACGCTACTTCGGCCGATGCCATGTCTCACTGGTTGTTGGGAGAACGGCGACGGAGCTCTGGTGCTTCTAGCTCACGTGTGCCAATGGAAGGCGAGGCTTCTGCGGAAGCTCCCCTTTAAAGCTCGCGGCACCGGATGCGTCGCATGGCCACCGTGGACTGGCAACAGCGTCTCACCAGAACTCCATCAGGGCCATTCGAGATTCCTGATGATGTGGCGTCGGAGGCGGGATCGGTCCGGCTGGCGCTCCCTTGGTATCGAACTCCGACAGGTTCCGAGGACGAGGCGGCTGACGGCGTGGCTCCCCTAGAAATTGATCAGGATTTGGCGTCCCCCGTCGATGGTCGCTTGGCCATCAAGACGGCGTTACATGGGAGGCCGGCCAAGTTCGACCGATTGTCGGAGGTGGAGTAGCTGTTTGCCCAACAAGGTTTGCTTCCTTTCGTCCGGGACTTCCGCCGGGTCGAGACCGTCCCCAGCTTGGTGGCTGAGATGTACTCCAACCTTTCGGAGGTGGAGTCGCGACTTTATCTGAGCCTTCATTCGAGATCGATAGAATTCTCTGACGTGCTTCTGTTTGAGGTGTTGGGACTCCGCTTCACTGGTATGGACATTTTCTCCCCCCTGTCGAACATTCCTTGGAGCATCAGCGACATCAATGCGGCAGTTGCCGCGGATGCCGATTTTGACCAATGGATCGTTAAGGCTCGGGACCTGAACCCGGTCGCCCACCTCGTCTACTTTGTCCTCAACAACACAATCCTCCCGAAAGTGGGGCATTGGGACGAAGTTAGTGTGGCGATTTACCTCGCGACTTTCGCGGTGGTAACAGGTTGCCAGGTGAACTGGGCGGCGGCGGTTCGGCGCCAGATGCATGGCGTGATTCTCCCGGTTCGGTGGCCTCCTAGCCAGTTGCTCTTTGGGGAGGCGATGGTGGAGCTGGCCCACTTCCTCTGTATCTCAACCGAAGGTCGGCAGAGGGTTCCACTCCAGACCCGGCCCATTACACCAGTCGACTTGGGTCGGTATGAGAGGCTTGCCTCCAAGCGGTCCAGCTCGTCATCTGGCAGGCGGTCAACTGGGCGCCGTCCTCCTACTCCTGCTTCTGCTTCACGGTCTACCGGTGGAACTTCTCTAAACCCGGATTACGCTGAAGATTTGCGTGCGTCGCTAGACCGTCTCTATGGTTAGGACGAAGTGATCATTCTACTATTGAGCAGAGAAGATCGGTTGATTCGGCTAGTTGACCGGATAGAGCGGCGGGAGCGGGCTCGTGACCTGCGAAGACAGGAGCGCCAGAGAACTGACCCTCGAAGATTTGAGCCCCGGAGGTTCGAACCCTTAGAGTCTTCTGAGGAGGAGTAGTCTGTTTGTATCCCGCCCTTTTTAAATGATGAATAATATCTTAACTTTAATGGAAACTTCTCCATAACTTTCTTCTCGAGTGTTCTTGTGAGTTTGTGGGCGAGATTCCGAGTAACGACTCTAAGACCACGTTTGTGCCATGTTGGGAATTTTTGGGAAGCAAGTAGCCGGGTTATCTTACCGGCTTGCCAGATCGACGGCTGGTCAGCTTCCTTCCCGACTTATTTGTGCAGCCATGGGGTTTTGGGGAAATGGGTGCCGGTTGCTTGTACCAGCCAGCCAGTGGCTTGCCGCCTGTTTCCCCCTTCCATGTGCAGCCATGCGCGTTTTGGGGAAACGGGGGCCGGTTCCTAGAACCAGCCAGCCGATGGCTTACCGGTTGTTTCCCCCTTCCATGCGCATCCACGGGGGGTTTTGGGGAAACGAGGGCCGGTTCCTTGAACCGGCCAGCCGGCGGCCTGCCGGCTGTTTCACCCTTCCATGTGTAGCCATGGCGTTTTGGGGAAACGGGGGCCGGTTCCTTGAACCAGCCAGCCGGCGGCTTGCCGGCTGTTTCCCCCTTCCATGTGCAGCCATGGGGGTTTTTGGGGAAACGGGGGCCGGTTCCTTGAACCGGCCAGCCGGCGGCTAGCCAGCTGTTTGCCCCCTCCATGCGCAGCCATGGGGGTTTTGGGGAAACGAGGGCCGGTTCCTTGAACCGACTAGCCGACGGCTTGCCGGCTGTTTCCCCCTTCCATGCGCACTCATGGGGGGGTTTTGGTGAAACGGGGGCCGGGTTGTTGAACTGGATAGCCGGCGGCTTGCCGGTTGGCCATTTTGGTGAAATGAGGGTAGGTTCCTTGAACCGGCCAGTCGGCGGCTTGCCGGCTATTTCCCCATTCCATGCGCAGCCATGGGGGTTTTTGGGGAAAAGAGGGTCGATTCCTTGAACCGGCCAGCCGGCGGCTTGCCGGCTATTTCCCCCCCTCCATGCGCAGCCATGGGGGTTTTGGGGAAATGGGGGCCGGTTCCTTGAACCGACCAGTAGGCGGCTTGTCGGCTGTTTCCCCCTTCCATGCGCACCCATGGGGGGGTTTTGGTGAAACGAGGGCCGGTTCCTTGAACCGGCCAGCCGACGGCTTGCCGGCTGTTTCCCCCCTCCATGTGCAGCCATTGGGGTTTTGGGGAAACGGGGACCGGCTCCTTGTACCGGCCAGCTGGCGGCTTGCCGGCTGTTTCCCCCTTCCATGCGCACTCATGGGGGGCTTTGGAGAAACGGGGGCCGGTTCTTTGAACCGGCCAGCCGACGGCTTGCCGGTTGTTTCCCCCTTCCATGCGCACTCAAGGGAATTTTAAGGGTGTCGGCAACCGTGTTTCCTTACTGGTTTGCCGGTGGTGGGCCGGTTACACACCCATGGGGATTTTCGGGAAACGGGGGCTAGTTTCTTGAACCGGCCAGCCGACGGCTTGCCGGCTATTTCCCCCTTCCTTTTGCACCCATGGGGGTTTTTGGGGAAGCGGTGGCTGGTTTCTTGAACTGGCCTGTCGGTGGCTAGCTAGCTGCTTCCCCCATCCCTTTGCACCCATGGGATTTTGGGTAAGCGACGGCCGGTTCCTTGAACTGGCCTGCCTTAGGCTAGCCGGCTGCTTTCCCCATCCCTTTGTACCCATGGGGGGTTTTGGGGAAGCGGCGGTTGGTTCTTTGAACCGGCCTGCTGGCGGCTAGCTGGCTGCTTCCCCCATCCCTTTGCACCCATGGGGGTTTTGGGGAAGCGGCAATCGGTTCCTTGAACTGGCTTGCCAGCTGCTTCCCCCATCCCTTTGTACCCATGGGGGTTTTGGGGAAGCGGCGGCAAGCCGGCTGCTTCCCCCATCCCTTTGCACCCTTGGTGGTTTTGGGGAAGCGACGGTCGATTCTTTGAACTGGCCTGCCGGCAGGTAGCCGGCTGCTTCCCCCATCCTTTTGTACACATGGGGGTTTTGGGGAAGCGGTAGCTAGCCGACTGCTTCCCCCATCCCTTTGCACCCGTGGGGGTTTTGGGGAAGCAACGGTCGATTCCTTGAACCGGCCTGTCGGTGGCTAGCCGGTTGCTTCCCCCATCGCTTTGAACCCATGGGGGGTTTTGGGGAAGCGACGGTCGATTCCTTACTCCGGCTTGCTGGTGGCTAGCCGGCTGCTTCCCCCATGCCTTCGTACCCATGGGGGTTTTTGGGGAAGCGGGGGCTGGTTCTTTGAATAGGTCAGCCGGTGTCTTGCCGACTGTTTCCCCCCTTCCAAACGTACCCACAGGAATTTTGGGGAAACGGGGGCCGGTTCCTTGAATTGACCAGCCGACGGCTTGCTAGCTATTTCCCCCTTCCTTTTGCACTCATGGGGGTTTTTTGGGAAGCGGCGGCCGGTTACTTGAACTATCCTATCGGCGGCTAGCTGGATGCTTCCCCCATCCCTTTGCACCAATCGAGGTTTTGGGGAAGCGGTGGCCAGTTCCTTGAACCGGCCTGCCAATGACTAGCCGGCTACTTCCCCCATCCCTTTGTACCCATGGGGGGTTTTGGGGAAGCGGCGGCCGGTTCCTTGAACCGGCCTGCTGGCGACTAGTTGGCTGCTTCCCCCATCCCTTTGCACCCATGGGGGTTTTGGGGAAGCGACGGCCGGTTCCTTGAACTGGCCTGCCGGCGGGTAGCCGGTTGCTTCCCCCATCCCTTTGTACCCATGGGGGTTTTGGGGAAGCGGCGGCTAGCCAGTTGCTTCCCCCATCCCTTTGAACCCATGGGGGTTTTGGGGAAGCAGCGACCGGTTCCTTGAACTGGCTTGCCGGCGGCTAGCCGGCTGCTTCCCCCATCCCTTTGTACCCATGGGGGGTTTTGGGGAAGCGACGACCGATTCCTTGCACCGGCCTGCTGGCGGCTAGCCGGCTACTTCCCCCATCCCTTTGTACCCATGGTGGTTTTTGGGGAAGCGGCGGCTAGCCGGCTACTTCCCCCATCCCTTTGCATCCATGGGGGTTTTGGGGAAGCGGCAGCCGATTCATTGACACGGCCTACCGGTAGCTAGCCGGCTGCTTCCCCCATCCCTTTGCACCCATGGGGGGTTTTGGGGACTGACGTTTCTCAGAAAAAAATATAAATCGTCGGTTTGTACGTTTCGTACACCTGAACAACCACCACTGGCTTCCTTGCCGGCGATGTCATCTCGGGAATCTTTCCGAGGCATCGAGAGAGTAGACTTACCCCTCCTGGAAAAGAAACGGGCAACGTCAGGTTGTATGTGTTCGTAGACCCGAACGGCCACCGCCGGCTTCCTTGTCGGCGGTGTCATCCTGGAAATCTTTCCGGGACCCCGAGAAAGACATGTGGGGATCAGATAAAAACTTGTAAAGCTTGTTAGGAAACTTTTGAGTTTCCACGTAAAAAGACCCGACAGAGGGGTCATGACTGAACTGAGCACGATCGGGTCGAGTGGATTAACCCGGCCATGAGTGCGGCTCCTTGTACCTTCGACCATGTTTTCGAAGGAATGATACCCGGGTCCGTCCCCTGGCCGCCACCTTGCACAGGGAAGGCGTTATGCGGTCAGGGCTTGACGAAACGTAGTAAAAACATACATAAAACGGTGAGGGTGGAAGGACTTACCTGTAGGGGCGTCGTCAACGGGGATCAGAAGTCCTCGCTCTGGCACGGCGAAGAGGCGTCGGGGCCTCGAGCTGCTTTCCTCCTTCGGAACTGGTGGACGGTCGTTTCTCTCGAGGGTGTCAGCCTTCTTCCCAGGAAATCCCGTCCTTCGAAAACCCTTCGCTCCTCCTTCTTCCAGCCTCCTCTCTCCGGAAATTCAAGCCTCTCTCTCTAGAAAATCTAGCCTGCTCCTTCTCGGAATCTCAAGCCTCATTCCCAGAAATTTAAGCCTGCCAAGTGGTGTAGGGGGCCGCCCTTTTTATAAGGGGTTGCCTTCCTTCTTTGGGGGTGCCCGAAGATGGAAGGCGGCGTGATTCCGGCATGATTACGCGGTCCGCGTAATTGGCGGATTTACGAGATTTACGTGGTTAAATCTCTTCGTATTTTTCTGATTGATTCGACTTGCCTTCTTGGGTAGCCAACCGGCAGCCGCTTCGTGGCAGGCGGAAGCCGACTGTTTCCCCGATCATTCGCACGAAGATGTGGTTTTTGGGGGTCCGGGTGCCGCTTCCTTGAAGCGGCTTGCCGGCGGCAAGCCGGCTCCATCCGCTAACTTTTTACGAAATGTGGGTTTTTGGGGGTCCGGGTGCCGCTTCCTTGAAGCGGCTTGCCGGCGGCAAGTCAGCTTCATTCCCCTAACTTTTTACCAAATGTGGGTTTTTGGGGGTCCAGGTGTCGCTTCCTTGAAGCGGCTTGCCGGCAAGCCGGCTTCTTCCCCCTAATTTTTTACCAAATGTGAGTTTTTGGGGGTCTGGGTGCCGCTTCCATGAAGCGGCTTTCCGGTGGCAAGCCGGCTCCATCCCCCTAACTTTTTACCAAATGTGGGTTTTTGGGGTCCGGGTGTCGCTTCCTTGAAGCGGCTTGCCGGCGGCAAGCCGGCTCCACCCCCTCCTTTTAAGCATGGGGTCAACAGACATCTGTTCCTTTTTCCCTTTGACATGACCTAGGAAGCGAAAAAAAAGTTACAATAGGGTAAAATATTGTGCCATGCATTGGAGAAAGAATCACAAAAACAGATAGATTTGTGGACGTTGTAGTCCAAGGTTTGGAACAGTGAGAGAAAGGGTGAAAAGCAATGTGGACGTCTTGACTGGTTTTCAATGATTGAACTTACCTATTTTTTTAGTAATGTCAAATAAGCCATTAAAGGCTTATCTATGGATTATTGATGTGAAGCGACTATTTCAAATAGTTCAATGCTCAGAGGCACATACTGTAATATTAGTTTGGCCCATATTGAGGGGTCCTACCGGTATTTGGTGGGATGTAGAGCGCAAGATTAGAGGATCAATGACTTGAGAATTGTTTAAGTAGGCCTTTTACAACAAGTATTTCCCATGCAACATCTATACAATGAAAGAAATAGAGTTTTAGAAGTTTGAACAAGAGCACTAAATAGTGACGAAATATGAGTTGGAATTCACTAAAATGTTAGTTTTCACCTTGCATTTGGTGGCAAATGAAGAAAATTGGATACTCAGGTTTCATGTGGCACTGCAACCTCACATTCGCCATGGAGTGAATGTGTGTTGAGCCACCACGTATGTTGAAACCATTGCAACGGTGCAAATAGTAGGGTGGGACCTATGAACCATAGTTGTTGATGATAGGCCAAGGTAGACGACACGTCATCCTGGATCACCACAGTCCACTCACTCCACATGGTCAGGGTCAGAAAGGCACACCGACTCCACTAGCCACCAAGGGAAGAGAGGGCAAGTAGAATATAATTCAAGAATGGGGAAAGGAGGAAAATCGAAACAATGCAACCATTCTTGTAAATATCATATAGGGCATTACTAAGGTGGAGAAGACATTGTTATTCATGTGGACAGCTAGGTCATATCAAGGCAAGGTGCTCTCACAGGAAGCTGACTACATCATATGTGGGATTGTCTGCACCACGATCTCAAAAGTCATACTACCGTTCTGGGGCACGAGTGTCATATGGACAATGATCTGATAGGGGGGACTAGCCTGGTTATTCTAGCCATGAGGAGCCTTGAGTATAGTATGAATCCCCCAATTGAAAGGGTAAGTCTGTCATGTCGACAACTATTGGAAGAGTATACGTGATCAGAAAGCAAGACGTAGATAGGAAGGATGTGGTTTCACGTACCATACAAGTTATCACTCTAGCATACCTTGTCTTAGTAGAAAATACTTCGATTTGTATAGAACCTTTGGAGAAGGTTCCAATAGTATGTGAATTTGCAGATGTGTTTTTTGAAGATTTGTCGAGGATACCAGTAAACTAAGAGCATGAGTTTACCATAGAGCTGACGTTGAACACAAGACCCATCTCCTGTCCACCTTATCATATGCCACCTGCAGAATTGAGGGGCCTCAACTTTTTTGAAACCAACTTGCATTTGTTGGAAATGAAGGATTACGACATCATTTTGGGGATGGATTGGTTGGGCAAGCACCATGCCCACCTAGACTGTCGCCAGTGGCAAATCTACTTTTGGCCACCGGCACAATCCATGTTTTAGTTTAGAGAAGTAGGTAAATTTCTCCATGAATTTCACACCATTGCAAAGGCAAGCAAGATGATTAAGAAAGGCACGATAGCATACCTTACCTTAGTAGAAAATACTTCGATTTGCATTGAACCTCTGGAGAGGATTCCAACAGTATTTGAATTTGCAAATGTGTTTCTTGAAGATTTGCTAGGGATATTAGTAGACCAGGAATATGAGTTTACCATAGAGCAAGCGCTAGGTACAGGACCGATCTCTTGTCCACCTTACTGCATGCCACCCACAGAATTGATGGAGCTCAAAATTCAACTTTAAGAATTAGTTGATAAGAAATTCATACAGCTGAGTTAGTCCATGTGGGGCACACTGGTGCTTTTTGTTAAGGACGATAATATTCCACTATGCTTCAACTATAGAGACTTAAACAAAGTGATAGTGAAAAATAAATATTAATTGCCTTGAGTGGACGACTTGTTTGATTAACTACAAGGAGGAATTGTATTCTCAAAAATTGATCTGAGAATGGGTTATCATCAATTAAAGATCAAATGGAAAGATGTGTGGAAGACCACTTTTTGCACTCGATATGGGCACTATGAATTTCTAGTCTTACATTTTACGACAACTAATGCCCCTATAGGATAGATATGATGAACTGCATGTTTTGACCTCACTTAAACAAGTTTACGGTGGTATTCATAGATGATATATTGATCTATAATGGTCATTGTGATAGTTTTATTAGCCATCACAAAGCATCATTTCTTTCAACTTTATCATTATTACATTTGTGATAACTTTTAAGGACTTTTGTGATGATTTAATTGACTTTTCAAAAATAAAAAATATAGTTGATTGGGTCTTCGTAGCTGGTCATCTCCGGCGGTTCCACCAGATCCATCAGCACACTTTGATGGTCGGAGGCGCACAAAAGGTCGAGTTCCCTTTCCAGGTACTCGATCCATGTGCCGACAATCGCCGACTCCTCCGCGCCGTTGGTGGAGGAGCTCCCCACCAACAGCTGAGAGTCGAGCGCGTAGTCTTCCAACAGCTGGGGCGGGATGGTCGTCGACGTCGGCGTCCCCTCCGTGGGCGCCAACGACGAGCTTGGCGTGGGTTTCGGTTCGTCGACGTCCGTCGTCGTCGGTGGTTGGGGCTGGTCGGCCGGTTGCATGATGCCCCACGGCAGCCGTCCGTCGA
>JAMKPZ010003664.1:0-26849 GCA_024699675.1 Amphibolis antarctica | reverse complement strand
CATTAACTTATCGGAATTGCTCAGAACGTAACTCCTGGAATAACGGGTAAAAACGTGGGAGCTAATGCACAGCATTGCTGCAATTGGCAGGATATTTTTATTATTCATCAACAAACAAGAACAAACGAAATATTATATATCACGAGGTAATGGCAGCCTCCTCGTTCTCGTCACTAAAACGGTATCGTTGATACACTTGAAGCAGCAAATCTCTGCACGGCACAACAGCACCAAGTTTGATGCAAGCTAAGAAGGCACCCGAAAGCTTTCTATGGAGACTATATGCTTCATCAGGTGGCGGTGTAAGCCTATGCTTCAACATCGTTGCTCCAAGTTGGGAAATGCTGCTGGTAATATTTGACGAATGAAAGTCGTGCGCGTCAGATTTTGAAAATGGCAGTCCAACAATGAAGCTAGCTTGGACATGGGCATCTAACATTATTTCAGACTCCATGCCAGTTAAGAATCCAAGTCGTGTAGACATCTCAATCACTGCATCTCGATCCCGATTTGCACATGCAAGCACCTGCTTAAATGAATGGGAATAAAGTTCTCTTACATAGATATTTCCAAAATTGTGTAGCAACTTCCTTATGATTACCAATTTGCACCAAGGTAGCAAGCTTTATCCGTATCAGCTTTTGGCCATGCTATTATGTCTCAATTTTCTCAAAGAAAAACCATAAACATATAAAAATTTTATATCCCATCTTGATCTTCGATTTCATATTTACATGAATAGCCCCTGAAAACTAGTCCTATTCTACCATCATAAACGTGTAACCTTCACATATTAATACCCAATCCTTTATATCCCATCTTGCCAAATGCATTTATATTCCTAGTGGTAAACATCATGAGTTGACATGCATTAAGATTCATATTCCATAATTGTACATATTTCGTGGTTTGTGGTTTGTGTTCACAACATGGTTATTATATGGATTTAGTGAAGCCCGGAAAATTCAAGGACAACAAATAATAATATAAAATTGACAACAAAACTAAGAAATGGAATACAACAAACAAGTAAGTATTTTCAAAAGGAAATCAAGGATCTACAATTCTTCAACAAATATGACCAACGATAAAGTATGGTGACTTCTACATCTACAACATATTGGATTAATAAGGTTATTATTCATAAAGAACACTAGCAAATTTAGATTAATAACCAACTAAAACTACCATAGTTTGTTGAAAAAAAAAATGAAGTGGAGGGTGGAAAATAGGCAGGATCAGTGAGTGGGGTGGATCAGGTCTACTTGGTGGCTAAAATAACCACCATCAGGCAAGGGAGGGTTGACTGCACTTCCAGCTGGAAGATAGAAGGTTGCCAATGGCTCCTTATAGGCCTAAGGCCTTACATGAATATCCATTTACTCATTTACACTAATATACGTAAATATATTGCAACAAGAGATACAAAAGCCCCTTAAAAAAATTTTCTGCATACCATGCATGCTTTACAAAAGGCCCTTTAAGCTATTATCCAGGAAAAAATTGAATATTTGACTCTCCCCAGTACAAAATTACGATTTCTTGACCTTTTTGGATCTGAAATATCATAATTGAGTCTATCCCTTATATTTAAATAAAAGATCTTGAATAATGCTTAACAAAATGTCCTTTTTAAACATTTTCAACAAACATACCATTCTGAGGTAATCATCAACAAAGCTCTTGCAGTACTTTCGAGCTGCTCCAAAATCAATGAGATTAATCATTTTTGTAGTCTCATTGAACAGGAAATTACTCCAGTTAGGATCTGTCTGTCAAAACTCAGATATAAAAGATCAGGTTACCAAGACAACATAATTTGCAAAAGATGATCTAAGAAATTACTACTGATGTAAATACACAAACACATCAATTTGGATATGTGGAAGTAAAATATGGTGTAAATTATCATATCCTTCTTAAATTTCTTACCATAGTTTTCTATCATTTTGTGTTCCTGTTCATATCAATCCCCATCAATATTACTCTTACACAACATTCATATCGAGTTCACAACATAAATGACTTAAAGGACAAGCTTAGATTTGGAAGCAAAGCAGAAAAAGCTACTTGGTTCAATTAATGGGTCATAGTTTTATCAACACACCACCTTAAATTTTGCATTATACATAAGTATGTAGATATGTGTTTTCACAGGCTAAGAAAAGAATAAAATAAAATAAATTGAAACCTACCTGCATGAATCGGAAGATAAACAACTCTTTCAATGTCACCTCAAGTAATTTCTTTCCAACATAGTTGCGAGTTTCCTGAGTTAGTGCTGCCACCTTATCTATGGGAATCCCTGAGCTCAAAAGTACACTTAATTACTTTTTCTATTAATGAAGCCTATGCAAGTCTCAATTTGAGAATTTATAGCAATCAAAAGATAGCATTCTTGTAACTATTTAAACTTGGTATCCCACCCCATGATGAAGCCCTTTTTTCTATCCTACTATTCTACTTATCCTCCAATACTTCATATTTTGTGAAACCTCTTGACATGTAACACCATCAAACCTAAAATAGTTGCCGAGATCAAGAGATAGTTAATTGCAGTCTTCATTTAACTCATTCACATCTTTATTCTTAGCAGTATGGCACTACACCCAGAATTTTTCAATAAAAAATAATAGTTGTGTACATGTTCATTCCCAATTAACAATTGAACATAGTTATTCTAGAATTTATTAAACAAAGAAAATTTTGAAAATAAAGCTATAGTAAAGAGAAAATAAAGTGCTCAATTTTGAAAACTACTAGTTTGAAATTTATAAAATTTTGAATAAAAAATAGAAAAGGATCGCTAAAATTAAGAAGCATTCAAGAAATGGAACAATTATGAAACACAAATTCTTCTAAATAGACATGATACTGCTAGTTGGGATCCTTATCAGATATGCCACCTTGAATGTCTACAGCGTTACAAGCAAAAAATAATTTGGATTAGCCAACTTCACATAGTGGGATCAAGGCGTTAATTATTTTGTTGTTGCCTTTCACATAAGTGGGACCAGTAAAGAGGATACAGATTTGGCAGATACATGTTTTAGAAGCAAATTACAACAATACTAATGAAATAACTCTTTTGACATTTTTAATGCATGTTGTACATGCAATCTTGTCATTTACAAACTATGGGCCTTTTCATTTGAACACATTATTTTAAAATATCGAATTATTATTTTTTAAATATAAAAATTATTTGAATCCATCTCGAAGCTGAGCCATATTTTAAAATTCAGAAAATTACAGAATACCAAAATTATGTATACTTCGTAGGAACAAATAATTGAAATAGATGGAGTTTTTAGGAAAACATACAATGCACACACGAACGTTCAAGGATAATTTTATGTTAAGAAGCACATCATGCACCAGTTCCTAACCAGGCAACCAACATATGATAAACTCCAATAACATGAATAAGATATTTTGTCACTGAAAAGAAAGGTTACACAAGGAATGAAAATTACCAGTGACTAACTCAGTCGTTAAAACCCTTCTACTTGAAATATCATCAATGACCATTGGAACATAAATTCCTTCAGTCTTGGATAGTAGTTCTCGAAATCTCTTTTGACTTTCAGCTTCCAACTTGTAATCACACTCACGAGATAGTTCCTCTTTAGCTACCTGCAAGCATTAGCTTCATGCACTGTGAAAATAAATAAAATTTTCTTAATTTCTACTTCTTAGATCCATACGTGGATGCAAGTAGGAGAACATGAATATAACAGGAAACTGGAAAAAAGGCAACATTCATGTCCTTTATATTTTGAAAAATAACACAACAACATGATGTTGTCATGGGGAAAAGAAAAACAAACAAGGTAATAAAGGAACCCCAACAATAATACCACAAAGGATTGCTGAAGAACAGAATCATCAGCGGAGTTGAATACCAGAGGTGGAATTTTTGAAAGCAGACTATGTGGCTTGCACATGGTCCATGGATTTCCAACAACTTCGTGGACTTCTGACAATCAATCTAAGAGCCACAAAGGTATGTTTGACTTCCTTTTGGACTTTTGAATAATAAGTATTTTATAATCAGTATTTTTCTTGAGCATTCCATCTATTATTTGGAACAAAGAAGTGAATGAACAATTAATATTTTTTTCTAAATAATCAAGATTTTTTAAATAATCATGATTTTTTTGAAAAATCGGTATATGCTTAGATTTTATAATATGATTTTTTTGACATGTTAAATTGTTAATCTTCATACTTCAAAAATTAGATTATAAATGGCATCATCTTTTGATAAAGAATCAACTACATCCTCCAAAAAGATGAAATCACATATTGCTTGAGATCACATCAATATTGAAACTGATCCAGTAACAGTTAAGAAGTTGAAGTTATCCTGCATGTATTTCCATAAGCAAATTGCAGGTTCTGGGGCCAATAGAATGAAAAAACATCTGGCAGCATAAAAGCCGATTTTACTGCATGTACGAAAATACTTGTAAATGTGTATGAAATAGATGATAAAATGTTGTGAACTATGCCATCAATGCTTGATAATGTTGAAAGTAGGAAATCTAAGAATGAGAATGAAGCAAATGATAGTGATTGTCAAGATGTTGAACAGAAAAGAAAAAGAATTCAAGTCAGTGAAGGTAACGATGACAAAAGACAAGCACTCCATTGAAGGAAAAGGAAAAATAAGATTTTTAATTACTTTGCTCCACATAAATCTCCAATGGCTAAACTTCAATCAAATAGGCATTGACTGTTGAAGAAGCAAAAACAACATGCTGCTTTAGAAATTACAAAATGATTCTATGATACTTGTATTCCAGTTAATGCATTGAATTCCCATATTATCAACTTGCTGCAGATGGAATTGCAGGAGCCAGTCATAGATATCGAATGCTATCTTATCATGACATGAGATCGAACTTGCTCAAAACTAAAGGTAACGTTGCTTTATTTATGACTCATTTCATAATGAATGGGAGGAGACAAGTTACACTATTGTGACTGATGATTGGCATGATAGGAGAAATAGAAACCTCCCTAATCTTTTTGGTCTATTCTCTTAAAGGAAAGTAATCAAAACTACAGAAAATATATTTGAACTTCTTAAGGAGATTGTAGAAATGAATGGAGCCAAAAAATGTTGATCAAGTTGTGACTGATAATGCAGTTAATTATGTGATAGCTGGACGATCATTAGAGTAGAGTTTCCCATCATCTTTTGGTCACCTTATTGGAAAATGATTGATGGAAGTGGGACAAGAAATTGAAGAAGAATATTATTGTGGGAACTTTCTGCACATCAACAGCGACCAGCAACCTCTTGAAAGCTGCCACCTGCTCCAGCTGGCCTTCCCTAGGGAAAGAAACACAGCTAGCTTCATTTGACCCACCTATCCTATCACTAGTACCACTGGCCTCCTTCAGAAGCCCCCCTTTTTTTAAAAAAAAATTGAACTAGTTTTTAACAAAAATAAACAAGTAAAAAAAGATAAATCCTTAAAAAGAATCCACTCTGTCCCCTAAGCAGAATTTATATTCTTACGGTATAAAAGGCAATGTACAGATGAAGACATTCAAAATTGAAATACATATATGTTCAAGCATACATTTCTGAAACTCATGCCGTGCATCATATCTCACAAAAAATCTTACATAAATTGGCATGATATATGCTGCTATGGAAGTATATTCTAAATTAATATGACCAGAAGTTCAAATGATAAATTGTAGAATTAATAGGCCCACATTCTTGTCACAGTTTTACAGTTCACCACATACCTTAATGGCTCTATCCAAGAAAAGACCTTTAGGAATGAGATTTGTGTAATCCAGAAGACGCCTCACATTTTCAATATCACTATCAATACTATCAGCAACACCAGGGTATTGTATCTTCATTGCAACCTCCATATCATCCTTCATAACAGCCTGGTGAACCTAAAAATCACCTTATGTATTACAATGGGTGTGCTGATTGAAGTAAATTTGTTGCTTCAAAAGACACCTACGAAGAAACTCTTTTGATGAAACTAAGTTCATTATCTTGAAATCACTGATAAAAAATAAATGGAGAAATATTTACAGGAGAAGAAAAATAATTCATATACTGTTAAAAAAGAATAAAAAACATTTTATACAAAATAAATACAAACTATAATCAGTAAAGGCAGTCATCTTCACCCAAAAAAAATGAGAACTGGATAATAAGATAAAAACATTTTACTGTTTGGTATTTGCTTGTCCTCAAGAATACAAAATCAAGTATTGAATAAGTTCTTATTGACAGATGATGCACATATTTTCATGTTGCAGATTTTGAACATGAAAATATGTGCCATCATGAGATCCCTAAACGGTTTAGGGATCCAAGACATTATGAAAGGGCAGGTACTAAAACAACTGAAATTGCCACAGTATGAAATTTCAATACCAGTAGGCATATAATTTCTAAAAATAAATAACCTATCATGGATAGTATATTCTGCTTTAAGCATGTGAATATGCATGGCCTGTGAAAAGATTTCATGGTGAAACTGCCACCACTTCACACCCAGCAAAAATTTAGGGAGGCTCAGTAAGAGAATGGAAACATTAAATTCTTCCATAAATATAGAAGTGCTATCTCAATAAGATTTCAAAAATCAAGATAGGGAGCAATGTGTTAGAAGGCCAGGACACAGAGAAAGGCATGGCACAGTACTACAGGGACTAGTTTAAGAAGGAAAATGGTGGGGGACTAAATTGGCAGCTATATTCTTACCTCAACTATGAAAAGAAGATCGAGATGTTTCAACAAAGGTACTGGATTTGGACAGAATAAGGCAGGCAATCTTTCAAATGGGAAGAAACAAGTAACTGAGACTACATCATTTTCTTCCCTCCTTCCAGGATTGTTTTCAAAATGCTTAATAAGGATTTGGCTGTGATGGTTGCAAAGTTCTAGGAATGGAATTACAATCTAGAAGCTACCAACAAATCCTTCATTTTTCTCCTTCCCGAGAAGCCAAACATTGAGGACATTGAAAACTTTCATTCAATTAGCATAATGAACACCAATATGAAGACCATCAAAGATTCTAGCAAACCGTTTACTGCAAGTTGTTGACAAGCTCATTCATTCTTCCCAAACAGAATTATAGAGGGGAGGTCCCATCTAGCAAGCTTTGATGCAGCTCAAGAATTACTTTAGTGTGGTTGAAAGGTTAAGCTAAGGCCCATCTTCAAAGTCAATTACTTCAGTATCAGTTAGTTTTCTTGCAAGATGCATTGGCAAGTTATGGCTTCCCACAAAGATGGATCAACTTGATCAAAAATATTCTTAATTCAGCTAAAGGGGAAATACTAGTTAATGGAAGCCCAAGGGAATTCTTCCACCATGGGAGTGATGTTAAACAATGCAACCCATTATTTCCATTATTGTTCAACTCGGGAGAAAACATGTCAGCTTTCATGTGTGAGTAAGAAATCTTAAATGGTTTATTTGAAGGATAGCTGGTGGGGCCACAATTACTAAATATCCTGATTCTGCAAAGAGTGGATGATACATTGAATTAAACAGAGTGTTCAAAGTGTTCTAAGTATAGGGTAGGAAGTAAATTTGATAAAACAAAATATCCCATCATTATAACGAAATTAAATCATGAAAAATAGTTTGCACATGTAAAAATGTCTCACCCATAGTGAGAAAATGTCAAGCCCATGGTTGACATCAGTGAGGATATGTAATAAGGGAAGATAAATGTAACTTCTGTAAAATTTTAGGGTTACATTTTAACATCATCAAAAAGGAAGAGAGTTTAATATTGAACTCTTCAATCAACTGCTCCAATCATAGGAGTACACCACTTATGTTTTTGGTAGAACATAAGTAAAACTAATTGTTAGAATGTAATTAGGCCCATGTACATGTGTAATATTGAGATTAATGAGATGATTACCATTTTCACAAAAAAAAATTTTCAATATGAATTTTACCTTTGTTGGGAAAAATAGTCCCACATTAGAAACAAAGAATGGAACTAAAACCCTTTTTCACTTGTGAGCCCTTTCTCAATAATATAAGAGTTTCAATTCCACTTATTGTTTTCAATATAGGACTATTTTTCCCAACAGTTACTTTAATAGTATTATTGCTTTAACATCTATTGATATTTTGTGATTTCATTGTTGTTAAAGTCAATGGAATGGTTGTATATTGTAGTTGCATGTTAATTGATCTATTATGGTCACCCATTTAATCATTTTACCCTTTTTCGACTAATACCACATGTTGTGTAGGGTATGGCCACCAATGACAAGAAAAAGTAACAAGGTAGAACTTATACTCCAGGAAGTGTTAAAGTTGATGAGATGATATTAAATATTTTATGCAAAATTCTTAAAAAAGGAAATAGAAAAACACATGATGGAAAGATAAGGTCAAACACATGGAATGAAGTCATACAAAAATAGAATGAAAAAAAAAGATACAATTAGGAAAGAAAAAATGTGGATAGTCACATGAAGACGTGGTGACTAATGAACAAAAAGTATAACAAAATTGCAAATCAAAGTGGATAGGGTCAGGATTTTGTTCATAGCCATACAACTATTCCAAATGAAGTATGGAATGAATTTTTTCATGTTAGATTTGACAACATTTTTCAATTCCTTTATTAATTGTTCCTATGGTAAACATATTTGATATATTTTCTTTTATAGAGATATCCCAAATGTTCGTCATACAAAGGCAAAAATTATCCTATATATGATCAACTCTTTACCTTGTTTGAGATGATTATTAGAAAAAGATCAAGTAGTTTCCAAGCTTCAAATATTTATGAAATGATGATTTTTTGGATTATTTGATCCCTAATGTGCACTCAGATGCCTAGTAATGATGGTCCTAAACAGCAAACACCCTCTCCAATAACACCAACTGTTGAAGGAAAAAAAAAAGGAATGCGATCAAGACCTCATATAGAGTCTCAACAAATGATGGCCAATTCAATGAATGACATGACTATTGGACCTTTTCAACAAATTTGACCAAAGCAATTCAAATAGATTGAAATTTATGGAAAAAATGACTGATGCTAAATAAGAAAGAAATCAAATGCTAAAACAACTTCCCCCATAAAATGTGAAAGTGATAAATGCATTACTTGAAGTTAAAGGATTAAAAGAGGTAGAAAAGTATAAAGCATTAACACTATTACAAAATGATGCAATATGACGTCAATTTTGTGCTATGCCAAAAGAAATGAGATTGAATTAGTTGAAGTATAACTTAGGATGAGTTTGTATTGTATTAGAAAATGTATTCAACAAGTTATGTTACACTTTTCTTAACTTTGTTGTATTTGATAATGT
The DNA here is from genome assembly GCA_024699675.1 of Amphibolis antarctica. NCBI lineage: Eukaryota > Viridiplantae > Streptophyta > Magnoliopsida > Alismatales > Cymodoceaceae > Amphibolis > Amphibolis antarctica. The sequence goes on along the minus strand of JAMKPZ010003664.1, from coordinate 17,510 downwards.
TATATCCACTTAATTATTGCTTATTATGTTAGATTGTTGCTAAATTTTGTGTTATTGTTTGTCATGTTTGTTATTCTTACTTATTATGAATTTTAGAATTAATGATTGTTTGCCATGTTTGTTATTAACTTCTTACAATTAATGATTGTATCTATTCTTATCATGTGTTGAACTCATGGGGTTATTGAGTTTCTTGGGGTTTAGTTGCCTCTTGTTTGTAGAAGAACCAGATTAATCAATAAGACTGCCTACTATTTTCACCAAAAAAAATACAAAACCATGATATTGCAAGTCAGATGATAAGAGTAAACAATCAGCATAAATCCAAATACCTGTCCAATGCTTGCAGCTGCCAAAGGCTCATAATCAAAACTTTTTAGCTCCTTTGACCAATCAGGTCCCAGTTCAGCATTCAAAACATCATTCAGTTGGTTTCTTGGCATAACATCAGCACCTTGACGTACAATATCTAATGCAGACAGAATCTGCTAGTTGGAATTAACATAGAAAGATTTAGAGAGAAGCAAATGAAATCATAAGATAGCCATCCTTTGAAGATCAAACCAAAAAGGGAATGAACCTCAGAAAGTTTCTAGGACATCAAGACATTCCATTGATAAAATTATTTATTTTCAAATGTTATGATTTACTACTAAAACCAGGAGTTATAGGAATATGATGGTTGATCTTATCACTCCTTCAAGTGCCTTTGCACTTCCGTTGGTGGTTGATGGACGAAAAACACGGGAAATGAAGAAAACCCTCCCCAACACTCACCTTACGTCAACATACTTTAGAGAGTTGTGCTTTCAAGCCTAGAGATGGATGTAATGTGGTTGCTGTGGTTTATACATTTATTTAAATCCCTAGTTTCAAGTACCCTGAAATAAGAATTTCTACTATACCTAATAAGAATGCACTAAAGCATCTATTTGTATGATCATTGTATCACCCACTGTATTCATACTTAATTTGGAATATGCAAACTATCGGAACTATATTTGTATTAGAGTCCTACAATCATTAGTTGGTTATTGGATATTAATTTAGCCTATGGTATCTATAGTACAATGTGTATTTGTATTCCTCACATATCTGTCACAATGCATCATTTTCTTCATCTCACAAGATATTTAAGTTCCAAGTACAAAACTAGAAATCCAAAAAAAAAAGAGATAAGAAGCAACTGCCACCATCATTGTTATTAAGGCACTCAGGTAGACACTTGAATGCTCTTATGCCCCCAAGCATTGGTATGCTTCGACCTAGAGCATGGCTAGGCACTAGGGTCACCTAGGCCTACACCTAGATGCCACTTGAGGAACCCTTGAATGCTTGGGGAACGAGCCTTTCATGTATTTTTCCTTAAAATCAATTGATTTTTTTCTGAAAATTAGATGACTTCAACTAAAATCATATTAATTTTAATTAAAATTAGATGGTTTTTATTAAAAATTAAAATCACATGATTTTTATGTTAATATTTCATCTCAAAATCAATTGGCAATAAAAGAACAAAGACACAAGTGTATTAGGTCAAGATTCACCACATTAGTTTTTGATAAGAGTCTAAATATTCCAATACTATGTAAAGAGTATATTTGTACAAGTAAAAATCAGATCTTCATACTTAAAATCAGATGTATCTTTTTACTTTTTTAATGATAGTAATTTAACTAATGATGATGTATTTGGTTTAATTTTTCAATCATTACTTTTTCCTAAGATGTCACAAGACTAATGATAATGCAAGGTACTTTTTAGTTTATCATAAATTTTTGACTTTTGACTGTTATTTTCCGTAACTAATTGTCTATGGCTATGTTGTATTGGTGAATTATTGTGGTTTAGTTATGAGTGACTATATTGTATTTAAATGTTTGTACTTTGAAGCTTGAACTTGATCCTGTGTCTTTTCTTATTAATTTGTTGATTGTGATGATTATTTAATTATATTGTAGTTATTGATAAATGTATATATAATTAAAGTTAAATAACATTTGAATAGTATGAGAAATCATATAAATATTTATAAATTGAAAACAAATCCAAAATAGTATAAACCATGATATTAATTCATTTTAAAGTATTCCTGGTTATTTTTATCTGTTTGCATTCATATATGATATTTGAGAAATATTCCAAAAATATCCATATCCAAATCTTTCCAAATATGGTTTAAATTTTCTGTCCAACATGCATTTGAATTATTATTTGTATTTGAAAAATAAAAAACAAGCGGTAAATGATACATTCACATCCCACCTGCCAACATCAACCATGTACAGCCAATTTAGTATTATTGAAGGATTTCATTGGCACATCTGGGAAGCAACATAGAAAAAAAAACGTGTTTGGGAAACAGTTTTGAAACCTTCATTACTGTTCATTCGAAGATTCAGAATCTTACACATCCTAATCTTAATGTAAAATATGAAAATTGGTATGCTGATGATGCAATCATTTTCTTGCAGTCAACAACATAGAGTCACCATTGCTCATAGTGTCATGATACTCAAGCTTACAAAGAAGTTTTGGGACACATTGAACATTATGTCTGGACACAAGAACATCTCCAAAATGTTTGAAGTGTATGAGCAAATCTCCACATATCGCTGGCAAGGAAAATTGATCTTGCATCACTTCACCACTTTTCATGCACTTATTGATAAGCTTAACATTTACATGCCATTGACCACAAACATCACCAAGCTGAAAGAATATCATAAAAAGCTAACAATTACATTTTACTTGTGGAACCACAATCTAGATCAATCCATCAAGATTTAAGGTAGCTTCTAGGTAGCGAGGCAGTTTCAAACCATTAAACAATGTTCTTCACTCATTCATATGGCTACTCCACCTACAGTTACAGATCATTGTCATTGTATCCTTGAGGGGTTATGGTCACGGTGGCCATGGTTAGTTATTGGAGGAGGTTCCATCAATGCCAATATTGTGGCAAGATATGACACCAATTAAACAAATGTATGACAAGCCATAAGGGGTTAATTTGGTGACTAAGTTATCACCTAAAACACCAACAGGTAATCAAACTATCACCATTTTAAAAGCAAATTACAAGCAACTGCTACAGCTTGCCTAAATCATATAGATTTCTTTAAGTAATCAAACTAATAGAACAACAAGACAAAGAAGACTGATGAGATCAAGGTAACTTTCCCATGCAAAGACAAGACATCCATTTGATCTAGGAGATCATCACCAACCACAGCTATAGGTGATTAGACTATCATCATTTTTCAGGCAAACTACAAGCAATTCCTTAGCTGTCCGAGACCAAGAACCCTATATTCCAACTAGAAAATGTTTTCCCTAGACCACTATGTTAATAGTTAGTACTCCCTAGACAAAATAATAGTTCTTATTTTGGTAATCAAGTAAAAAAGGTGTATTTTTTTCTTCCTTTTCTTTCTTTTTATAGAGTTTGGTCAACTCTTTTGTATGGTTGTGATGTTCATCAATAATTGAAAATGTTTTATCCATTCAAAAAAATTCAAATTTAATTTGTTGTAAAAGCTTATCATAATTCTAAAATCAAATTTAATTTCAATATATCAATCAGAGTAACTTGTGATCTTGGGATAAATTGAAAAATATAATTGGATATAAAAACATAGGTTTGAAGAAAAACATTCAAGTGGCTGAGCTCACATAGTGAAATTATGGTTCAGATTGTTGTCGTTAATGTTCTTATGAAAACATCAATTTGAGACCCCTTCCTTGTTATTGGGTATTCTCATTCCTTTTGAAATATCAAGGAGTGTTTCTTACAAGATTCACAGCAAAATATGATACTAACATGGCAAGAAGACATAATAAAAAGAGAGAGGCAGAACTCATATTACCGGAGCTGGTACAATTGATTCATCCTGAATACTTAACATCTGACCTAACTTAAGTGCAGCACCCCGCATCCGACAGAGACCAAGGGCCAGCCGTTCTGCATTTTGCTCAGACAAAAAGGGAGATGCAAAAGACTGTTTATCGTTGGAGTTGGGAGTTCCAAAAACAAGTCTCTTGGTAGATTCTTGAATGGTTCCCCATGCAAGACCTACTCCTAAACGCGTAAACCTATTTTGAAATCAAGCAATTACTTCTGTTTTCTATTTTGTTTGCGTCAAGAAAAGACAAAATTAGAATATGGGAAAATATACCCAAGAGCCCTGCCAATGGAAGTCGAAGGGACTCTCGTCTCCCGTGGGCGCCTCCGTTTATTGATTGGAAGAAGAGGCAACGTCCCTACCTCCCCGTTGTTCTTAGTATTGATGTTTTTAGACTCTTCGTCAGCCACCGCCACATTAGCTGGCACCGGCGAATTGCGATCCTCGTCCCCCGAAAAGGGAGCGCTCACAGGCGAAGGTAGTTGCTGCTGCCTGCGTTCGTGCTCGTTTCTGTTTTCATTCTCGTGGTTAGAGAAGTAGACGACGGACGAAGGAGGGGCTTTGGCAGGAGAAGAATGATGGCGGACCACACCGCTGGTTAAGCCGAGGAGATCCGTGGCGGAGAGGGCAATCGTCTTAAGAGTGGCCGATGGTTGTTCGCTTGGTACCGACCGCTTCAAGGTCTCCAATGCAACCAGGTAGAAGCCATCCGCCAGACGACGGAGCGTCTCACCAGAGGCAACCATTTCCCCCAAATCCCGGAAGTGGCCGACCAGGCCGAGGCAGAAATTTTTTTGCGATTAATGACCCGGACTCAATGACGACTGAATGATCGGTCCTGGCAACCCACCCGTGCATACGATTAATTCCCTAACCTAACATATGACCATTTAATCATTAATATTTAAATTTAATTCAACTTAATAAATAAGATAATTAAATAATAATACATATAATTAAATTAAATTTTTATTTATTAATAAATTACGTATTTTATATTTACATTATTATAAATTTACAATTACATTTAAACAAATTTAACAACAAAATTAAATTATATTTTTTTAAAAATTACAAATTGAAAAATTAAAATTAAAATGTTTTAATTATGAAATATTTAAATTTGTAAGTTAATCTATAAAATCTTCAACTTGATCTTGCTCACGGAGTACAGCAAGCTCCCGATCTTTTATATACATTAATGCTTCTATTATATCTTTTTTAAGCTTACATCTTCGATCATCAAACACGTTGTCACTCATGTTGAAAACCTATTCACATAGTTACAAAATTTACAGCATTCTTAATAAGTTCAATATAAATTTCAATTTCTTTTACACCTGATTGTACAATAATATTAATTATGTGACACATACATTTTTGGTGAAATAATTTAAAACTATTTGATGGACTTATTCTAGTTTTAAACATTGGTATTGTTGCAGTATTATTAGCTATATTATCAAAAGTTATACTACTTATTTTATTTCTAATTCCATATAAATCAAAAATTTCCATAATATTTGCAAAAATTGTTTCAGCAGTATGTAGATGTTGAATTTTTCTAAATCCTATTAACTTTTTTTGTAAAGTCCAATTTTGATCAATATAATGTGTAGTTACAGTTATGTACCCATCCTTAGTTCTACTTGACCAAATATCTGAAGTGCATGTTATACATGTCATTATTGTACTTATAACATTAATAAGCTCTAATATAAGTTTATTAAATGAAATCATAATATCTAACCTAATAGTATTTCTAAATACACGTTTATATTGTGGACAATATGCTTTACTAATATAATTATCAAAACGTTTATTTCCTCCAAAACTTATTGGTAAATCTTCTGAACAAATAAATCTAGCATGTAAGTCCCTAGCCCTTTTAGAATCATAAGTCCATGAACTAACACTACCCTTAGGAGTAAAAGAAAGTTGGGTTCGAATTGTTTTATTCTTATTCCTATTTTCACATGTACTAATATGTCTAGTTAAATGACCTGTACCGCCAGACGTTTTGCAAAAGAAGTCGACGTTACAGATGTTGCAAAAGGCTCGTTCCTCTTCTGTGCCGTTTGCCATAGCTTTCATCATGATTGTGTACTTTAACTAGATGAGAACTCTCTTCTAAGACTTCCACGGTGGCACAATTGAAGTTGAAGCTCTAATAGTCTCCATTGATGGTGTTACTTTAACTTTAGGAAAGTTTTCTTGAGGATATCCATAGCCTCAAGAACTTTAGCCTTGGTAGTGCGTCATTGTTTGTGAGAAAATTTGAGAAATTGAGAATTAAGATTAGAGTTTGGAGAATTTGGAGTGAAGGAGATGAGGAGTGAGTTGGGTGAAAAATAAAATTCAACTCCCTCAATTTATAGAGAAAAGTTGGTTGAGCTGTTGACGTGACAGCTGACCATTTCACTCAACAGCCAGTCGCTTGTTGTGCAGAAGCGAGTCACCCATTGTGCGGAAGCGGGCCGGTTGTTGCACGGAATTGGGCCACTTGTTGCGCAGAAGTGAGCTGCTCGTTGTGCGGAAGCGGGTCGCCTGTTGTGCGGAAGTGGGCTGCCCATTGGGCGGAAGCATGCCGACCATTGCTGCGTTGCACCTTGCAAGCTATGACCCGACGACCGACCCAGGCATGGTTCCCCATCGGCCCATCTCGCCTATCTGCACACGTGACCGTTCACGTTGGCTGCTTGCCCAATGACCCAGCGGCCCATCCGCCCCCTGGCCACACAACCCGTTCTGGCCCCTCCCGCGCACCTGCACAAGCAACCGTTCACCCTGGCTGTCGGCCCAATGACTTGGTGGTCAGTCCCCTCGCCGGCCACATGATTCGTTTTGCCTCCTCCTGCACACACGACCGTTCACCCTGTCGACTGCACAACCCGATGGCCGGCCCAGTGACCCAACAGCCCATCACCCCTGCTTGTGACATGACCCATTCAACCCCCTCTCGTGCACCAGCGCACGCGATTGTTCACCCCGGCTATCGGCCCAATGACCTGGCGGCCAGTCCCCCCGCCGGTCACATGACCCGTTTTGCCTCCTCCTGCGCACACGACTGTTTACCCCGCTGGCCACACAACCCGGTGGTTGGCCCAGTGACTCGACAGCCCATCACCCCCGCTGGCGACATGACCCGTTCGGCCCTCTACTGTGCACTGGCGCACGCAACCGTTCACCTCGGCTGTCGGCCCAATGACCTGGTGGCTAGTCCCCTCGCCAGCCAGACGACCCGTTCTGCCTCCTCCTGCACACTGTTCACCTCGCCGGCTGCACAACCCGACAGTCGGCTCAGTGACCCGGTGGCCTATCCCCCCTGCACAACTCAGCAGCCTATCTCATGCTGGGTTGAGTCGTGCCTATTTCGTGCTAGAATTTGTGTCGTGTTGGCACAACATGAATGACCTGAGGGTCTGGCCTAGGCACGACCCACGGCACGAAAAATTTTCGTGCCAGGTCGTGCTTGGGCCATGTTGGGCCATGCCAGCACAGCCCATTGACAAGTCTACATTTATTGTTACGTTATTCACATTTATTTTTACCTATATTCTATGGCAATTTAATGTCATCTACCATTTGTTATTATTTTTGCTTTAACTCACTGAAAATGAATTATTTACAATAAATTGTATTCAATTTTTGTTGAATTTATTAGGAAATATTTAGACAAGGTTGATGAATATTATATAAATTATACTTGATTATATCATACCATGTGTCATTAAATTTGTGATTTCTTTGGTTCATCAAATTTCTCATGTTTTACTTATGGTGTTTTGTTTGCACATGTTCTTAACTCTTGGAGTAGATTGAAACTTTTTTTAAAGTTATGCAAATAAGTACATTTTTTGATTAATTAACAGCTAGAGTACTAGATGTAACACAGTTGATTTCTCATTTAGCGAAGAAGTCACTCATCCATAGTTCCTTAAAATAGTAGTTATTCGAAGTCCAAAGGGCATAACTATCTTCAACGCATGTTGATTTTGTAAGCGATTTTTGGGATTTTGTTTTTTTTGAATTTTTGAATTTTTGGTTTTTCATTTTTCCTCTTTAGTTCATGAGTTATTTTTGTAAGTGAACATTGATTTTTTAGCATCTGGAAATTTATTTATGAAAATTTTAGTCATTAAAATTTTTCTATAATTGAATTAGGAGTATTTGTCCAAAAGTAGTATAAATTGGTTCAGTATATTTTACTTTTTGAAATTAAAAGCATTTCATTATAATCGTTGAAAATCCTTGTGAGATTGATTTATATTTGCTATTGTAATTCATTGCACTTAAATATTTTTAACATTACAAAATTATAAAATTGAAACTTTACAAATACTTTTATTTATTTTTAAAAATATTTTTAATAAAATAGATTCTTAAAATGTTAGTAACATTTATCAAAAAAATTAGTCTTTAAGGGTATTGCCACTCCTTTCAAGCGTTGCTCTTTCAAGATATTACTCTTTCAATGCATTGCTATAGTATTACTTTAGGAGCTAAAAATTGTGTTATAGAGCTCAAACAAACACACTCTTAATTACAGATGAGCCAAACATTTTAAAGACATGATTAAAACTACTCATATGTACAATTGGTTGGGTAATGTTTAAAAAGCTCTCGACAAAGTAATTCTTTCATAAGAATAAACAAAGAGGGTGACAAAGGATCTCTTTGTTGAATTTCTCTAGATGACATGAAAAAATTGGTAGACGCTCCACTCCATTAACAAGCATAGACAGTTCTATTCAGCACATCTAGAAATAATATTTTTGAACTTAGCATTGAAACCAAATCTTTCAAGAGTTAGATAGATGATATCCCACTCCAATCTATCAAATGCTTTAGCTATATCAAGATTCACAAGAAACATCTCCTGTGTTAATAGAATATTATCAAAAGTGCTATGATTCTTAACAAAGGCACCTTTGGTATTGGAAATGAGCTTGTAGAGAGTTGAGGCCAGTTGATTAGCTATGATTTTAGAAATAATTTTGTAGCTCATGTTGTATAAATTGATAGGTTGAAAGTCTTCGAAAGAAGTGGAAATACTTTATTTAGAGATAAGTGAAAGGAAAGTAAACAAATATCCCTAGTAATGAAATGCCAACAAAGCTGATAGAAGTCAATAGAAAAGCCATTTAGACCAAGGGCTTTATCAATGGGCATATTAAACACCATATCTTTGATTTCAATGTCAGAAGGCACCTTACAAAGCATGTGGGTTTCCTTTGTTCAGAAGTCAATAAAAAATTCTTTGTTTCATCAATAGCCATAACAACATTATAATCATCACCTAGTAACATAGGTCTCTTATCAACCATATGTCTTAAATTGTAAAGATCCTCCCAAAGAAGACGCCTGACAAGACCATTGCAGGAGGTTAAGGTAGCTTGCAAAATTTGTGAAAGTTACAAACTTTTGAGATAATACAAATAGCAACAAAGCTAAGCTGGTAAAAAATCAAACAAACTAAAGAAGGCCTAGAACAAGATGAGACCTAAACAGGCTCGTGAACCCACTTGCAATGCAAAAAAAACAAAAAATTAGCTTGAAAAAAGATCACTGAAAATTGCTTAAATGCGATAGAGAAGAGAGACTCTAGCTTAGAGAAAGAAAGGAAAGGAGAGGAATAGGGATTAGGGTTTAGAATTTAGGTTTAGGATTTAGGATTTAAGGTTAAGTTTAAGGTTTAGGGGTTAGGGTTTAGGGGATAGAGTTTAGGGTTAGGGTTTGGAGATTGGAATTTAGGATCTATGGTTAAGGGTTTAGGTTATAGGGTTACGGGTAAGGGTTTAAGGGTTAGGTGTTAGGGCTAGGGTTTAGGGTTTGAGATTTTTAGTTTGGAATTAGGGTTTAGGGTTTAGGGTTTGAGGTTAAGGTTTAAGGTTTAGTGTTTATGGTTTAGGATTTTGGATTAGGGTTTATGGGTTTAGGGTTTAAGATTTAGGGTTTAGGGTTATAGTTTAGAGTTTAAGGTTTAGGGGTTTTTTTTTTGATATAATATCTCATAGTGTTAGTCATTAGGTGAGGGCCACTTGTTGTAAAAAGTGGTTACACAATAGGGGGGACTTGGGCAAAACCCTATCGAAAATTGCTAGAGGTAGGAGGGTCGAGCAGGAAGTGGGTGCGGCCTGCGATTTTTTGGGTTACACACATGGCTTGCCGGGTGTTCAGCAGCAAGCCGATAGGCCAATAAAGGAGGTTGAGAGCTTGGATTCGACCAGTAGCCTGTTGAGTATTGCAGAAGCCACATGACGCTAGCAGTTGTGGGTAGTGTAGGGAAAGCAGCCAGGGTGAGAGGGTCTTGTGGAAAAGGGTAGGATCGGTCGCCATCTGGGTAAAAACTCATGGTGCATCGGTAGTTTTCAGTGACGAGCCGAGAGACTAGCAAGTTGGTTGGGTGCTTGGATCCTTCCGAGCCGTCCAATGTGAGGCGGTTGGTCTTCACCAGACTCGATTGCCAAACAAAGCAGAGCTGCTCTGTTAGGAGCACATAGAAAGTTGGAAGGTTGAGAGGGTTGCGCGGGAAGCGGGTACGACTAGCGGTCTTCTGGGAAAAACTCACGACCATCTGGGAGTTCCCATTGGCAAGCTGGGAGACTGTGAAAAGTGATAAGGTGCCTGTATCCGACCAGTGGCTAGCTGAGTGTTCTAGATATTGCCAAGGTGGTAAATTATCTTTTGCATTTGAAGTCGAACGAAACTGAGCTGCACTACTGCTTGAATCATCGGGAAGGTAGCAAGGGTGAGAGGATTGAGCGGGGGCCGGGTACAGCGAGCTACCATCCAAGTGGCAAGCCGGGTACCACCCAAAGTCTACAAGGTGTTGAATGGCTAAGCTTGCATTTTAGATCGAGAGATTTAGTCTCAGTAATATGCAGCTTAGGCCGTGAAGAGTTGCCAGTGTCCAATCGGAACCAATCAATGTCTGGTCGATCTCTAGCCGGTAGCCACCAACATGGCCGTTGGCCTTCCGCCCATCTACCAGAGTTTTGTCGCGTCTAGACTGTTATGTTGCCACCTGCAAAGGAGAGTGGGGACATTTTTCCAACAAAAAGGGTTTAGTAGTAAGTAGTTCTTATATGTGGAAGTGAAAAAAGGAGAAGTAGAGAGCGATGTCACTTGGTGAGTCTTGTAGCTGAAGAGGTTAGAAAGCATCATCTGGATATAGTAGTCTTCAGGTATGCCATGATATGTTCAGGCAGGTGGCTATGCATTCTGAAATCTCATAGTTGGTTGCAAATATTGTGTTTGACCAATGGAAGTGAGTGCATCGTATTCTGAAAAGAAATGTGACATCTGTGCTTTCAGATCTCCCAAAGGACAAACATAATAAAGTACTTAAGGAAGAGATTGTTCTGGTTGGTCTTTTTAGTGATAGAGTTTCAGATCCAAGAACAATGATTATCAATGGTAATGACAAGGAGATCAATGATCCAGTTCCAGATAGTCGAAGCAAGTTGACTGTCAAAAAGAAGGTGATCCATGGTTTCAGCTTGATGGTCATTCCAATAACAGATACACTTGGAAGGTAAAATAAAACTCTTAGACTGACAGATGTCATCTATAGGAAGAATGTTGTGAATGATCTTCCAAATGAAAAGGGAGATCCTAGGAGGGGTGTACCGAGTCTAGATATGTTTGAAGAAGTTGAAGGTCAGACCAAGATGTCTAATAAAATTTCAGGTCTTATTGACAGTAAAATTACCAAAGTTGTCAAGTTTCCGAAAAGGGTGATTACCAATAAAATTGGTTTGGCCTTTGAAGTGGTTCCAAGTGTAGATCAGGTTCTTCTATGCTTGGGAGTCATTTTTGTGAATCTCACAAGTGAAGATGTCACCGTAGATATTCTTTATGCCGTCGGCCCAAATATTATCACCAAGTAAGATTCTCTAGACAAGCTTCATGTGCAGTGCAAGTATAAGGTCCTTGACATCGCGAATAGCAAGTCCCATTTCATCAATGGGTAGGGTGACTTTGTGCCAACTTAACCAATGCACATGATGAGTAACCGTGTTTTCATTCCAAAGAAATTTAGCGCAAATTTAGTTAATCATATTGAGAATCCCGGTAGGGAGGGTAATAGCACAAAGTAAGTATATGAGAATACTAGAGAGAACATGTTTAATAAGAATGAGTTTCCCTCTAGGACTGAGTAACTTACTTTTCCACCTAGCAAGCTTGTTTTGTAATTTGAGAATAAAATCATGAAAATAAGTAAGTTTAGCTTTACCTTTGAAGAGAGGGCAGCCAAGATACACAAAATGTTAGGTGGAGTAGGTGCAACCCAAGATGTTATGTAATTCAGTGATAAGGCTAGGTTTGACTCTTTTGCTGACCACAAAGAAACTCTTAGAAAGATTTATTTTCTGGTTAATGACACTTTGGTAATCCTGAAGGAAGTTCATTTTTTCCAAATTGGAGCGATGGCCATTGAGGAATAGAAGAGTGTCATCCGCATAAAGTAAATGAGAAAGGTTCCAAAATCTACTATTAAATTTAAAAGGAATATAATGAGGTTGGTTCTGCATATGCGTCAGACCCCTACAAAGTAGCTCTTTAGCAATAATGAACAGAGTAGGAGACAGAGGATCACCTTGTCTAAGACCTCTGGTTGGCATAAAAAAATTGGTAGAGGCACCATAAATCATGATAGAAGTGGGATTATTTTCAATGCAGCCTCTAATAATATTAAGAAATTTATCATTGAAACCAAAGTGCTGTAATGTAGTATAGATAGGTTGTCACTCGAGTCTATCAAATGCTTTCTTCATATCAAGATTGAGGATAAGGTTTCTACCTCGATGGCTAGAATCAAGATGGTGCATCATTTCTTGGGCAAGAGCAATGTTATCATAGATGCTACGGTTCTTGACAAAAGCTCCTTAAGTAGGGGAAATAAGGCTACCCATAAAATTAGAAAGCTTGTTAACAATGATCTTGGTAATACACTTATAGCTGGAATTACATAAGCTGATAGGCTTGAAGTCAGCATAAGAGATAAAGGTAGATTTCCAATTCTCAGTCAATTTATAGTATTGAAAGAAAGCTTGAATGGCTTGAACAATGTTGGAAGCAATAATTGGCCAGCAATGCTTGTAAAAAGTAGCATTGAAACCATCAGGGCTCGGGGCCTTATCCAGAACCATGGAAAAGATGACATCCTTAATCTCATCCAACGAAAGTACCGCACAAAGGTAGTCATTATCCTCCATCAAGATAAGTTTAGGAATATACTTGAAGAAATGATAATTGTTGATACTGGGCTGAGAAGTAAGAAGGTTTAAGAAAAAGAAGTGTCCATGGACCTTAAGGTCTTCTAAATTGCCATTAAAAGTGTTGCTGAGTAGATGGTGGAAACCATTATCTCTCTTACGCCTATTAATAACTTGGTGAAAGAATTTAGTGTTGCGATCACCAAAGTCATTTCATTTTAGCTTGTTGACTTAAATAAATGTTTCTTTTCATGCTATTAATATCAACTTGTTCCTGGAGGTTCTTCAAGTTGTCCACAAAGTGCAACTAATTGTTGGCATGAATTTGGTGGTCTAGTTGAGCAATTTTAGTCTGAAGTTGACGTTCCACGTCAAAAACATTACCAAATATGTTCTTGTTCCACTTCTTAAGGGCCTCTTTGACCGCCTTGAGTTTATAGGCAAAGTTGTAAATGAGGTCAGGAAAATCAGGTTTAAACCATTCCTATTTAATAATGTGCATAAAATTAGTGTGGGTAGTCCACATTCTTTGAAATTGAAAGGGAGAAGGGCCACTTTGACTAATGATCATATGCATGTGATCAGAGCAAGTGCGGCTCTCGTAAGAGATGCTAATATTGGGATAGAGCTAAAAGAGCTGTTGTAAAGAATACGGTCTAGTCTAGCGTACTTGTAGGTAGTTCCATGTCTTTGATTACATCAGGACATATTGTCATTAAGATGAAAGTGTTCATTTAAGTGAAGATCATAGATCATGTTGTTAAAATCCTTAACTAAGCTAAAGTTGAGGACCTCTAACAACATTAAAATCCCCACCAATTAACTAAGGCTCATTTTTCACAATCTTATTTAAAGAGTGTAGGTGGGCCCACAAATTCCTTCTTGTAGTACCATTACAAGAGGCATAGACCGAAGTGACATAATAATTTAAACCCATAGCATTAGAAATATGGCAAGTGACACATTGAGGAAGAATATTGATGATTTGCAGCTTAATAGAAGTGTCCCAAAAAATACATATTTTGTTGTTACAGAGATGCCATTGATCAAGATGTAATTTTTGAGCAATCTTATTACAATCATTATCATTAAGGAAGTGCTCCAAAATGAAAGTGACTGAATTGTGGTATTGTGTAATAAGTGACTTAAGATGATTTTGGGTTTGGTAATTAACCAAACCCCTGTAATTCTAAATGATTAAATTCATAAAAAATTAAAGACAGATAAAGATATTAAAGTTATTAATTTTTAATGTGATTGTAATGGGTCACATTGTGGAGGGTTTTGTTACTAGTACTAGATCTAGTATTGTAAATACTAATAGGTCTAGTGTTATCAGGTTTCTTGATTAAATAATGATATTGAAAGTAAGGTTCAAAGTCATACCCATTAATCGAGTCAGATTCACTTGAAATTTCCATATCCACCTCGGCATTTTGAATGTTGTGGGCATCTTTTGTTGCTGAAGGTGCAGCAAATTGATGGGGGGTTCAATTGTTTCTTCTTTGTTGGCCTGCTTTAATTTAGTAGCGGCACGTTGGCGTGCTTTTTGACGAGCTTTTGAGTTTTTAGGCTGAGTGGTGGAAGTTGTCTCGACCGTTCGGGTGGCAGTTGCCTTCTGCGGTTGGTTAACTGATTCCTGACCTTGGGTAAGCAAGCATTCTTCTTGAGGGGGAGAATCAATTGTGTCATGTGTAGCAAGTTGAGGTTAGAGAAGGCTGCAGGCCATCATGTTAGAAGAAGTTCCTTCCCGAGGTAAGGTGAGAGAAGTCTGTAAGGACCAGTTGTTAGTGGTCTCATCCCTCGCATTCTTGGCCATCGAGATTTTAGTTGGATTCTTAGCGACTACCGGGTTACCAAGCGAAAAATTGGTGACAGCCTGGTTATCATCCGATTGTAGAATGTGCGGCCCTGTATCGGTGTTGGTCCTACGTTTGCTAACTCGAGGAGCCTTTGCTTCATCCCAAGGAGAGGAGGCAGGAAGTTGCAGGTGTATGTCAGAAGAAGTAGTCGCCTTTTCCCGAGGTGAGATGAGAGAGAGGTGAGGGAGCGTGATAGGAGTAGTCCCATCTTTTTGACATATGGCAGAGGTAGCAGCCAGGTGTTCTACTAGATCCTTAGTGGTAGCTGGGTCAATCGCGACAGTAGAATGCTTGCCCTTCTGGTGTTTGTCCGACTTCAAAAGAAGGGTGTCTTGATTGCTCCACGAATTGTGTTGGGGATTTTTGATGGGCGGTTGCTCAGTAGTGTTTTCTGATTGATTTGATCCCGATCGACTTTGTTTGACCATGTCCAGGTTGGTTTGCATGTGACTATGCAGACTGTGCATCTAACGAGTGCTAGGTGTTGGCAGGGTGTCAGCAGGGTGTCAGGCTGCTTGTTGTTAAGGGGCAGGTCAGGCGGCACGTCAGGTGTCAGGGGGTGCAGATTGTTAGGTGACATGTCAGGCATCAAAGCAGTCGACCATTGCGAAGAAAGAGAGAGCTGTAAAGTTTTTTGCTGCTGTGGGGGGTTTTGAACCAATGGATTAGTCGTGATAGTCGGATTAGTAGTACCTGTCATCATGTGGTTGGTTGGCTGAAGAGTATCTGAAACGAAAGTATCCTGGCTGTTTGCCGAGTGCTTGTCAGGCATGTCTGGTCCGTGTAGGTTTGCGCCCTGTCCTAAGGTATTCTGGCTGGTTTGACCCTTGTCAGGTTTGTTGTCAGTTTTGGCAACAAAAGTAGTCGACCGTTGGCCTCTTTGCCCAATGGCTCTCCACTCCCATCTCTGCTTCGGCTGCGAAGGTGCTTCACTTCCTTCCCCTGGAATAGTTGCAGGGGTTGTTGGTGGTTGCCGACGACAGGTGGTGTTTGAGTGGCCGATGATGGTGCATTTTGAGTAGTATTTTGGGATGTTGTTTCCATACATGATCGACTAGATGATCCTCTCGTCACCACAATCAATGTATATTGAAGTGGGAAGCGGTTTGGAGAGGTCCATCTCTACACAGATTGTCGTGTTTTTAGGTCGACGGAAGTGAGCAATGTCTTGATGGACGTACAAAAGTTTTCCCAACGCACTTGCAATGGAGCGGATGGCTCCCGGACATTGGAGGTGTATCCTCAGCTTTGGTAAGTTGAGCCTGATCGGGGCCCAGGATGACTCCAATCTAGGTGAAAACGAGGGACTTCATTGGAAGACGCTTATTTTCCTCTTCCTGATGAACCACTGTTCTTTGACTAAGGTGTGAATGAAGTCCTCCCCATGTGAAAATCGGATCAAAATGAAGTGGTTATCGATGGCTGAGGGGACAATATCCCCTTTGATGTCAATCCCTCCTTTGATGCCGTCTAAAATGTCTTTTAGATTTGACTTTTTAGTTTAAAATTGCCCTACTAAGGTCTTGTTTTCAAAAGGTTCCGCCATTTTTGAAATCTCTTCTAAGGCAAAAGAAATACATGATTCACCATTAACAAGAAGGGAGGGAGGCCACATACCCATTTCATGGAGTGAGGGGAATATCGATGGTGGGAGGGCATGTTCGAACAGTGACGCAAAAGAATGGTGGGGAGCCAGTTGCGGGGGGGCGGCCACCGTGTGAGGATCTGTGAAGGTTGGGGGGGGACCCAACTCGTTGGTGGGGAAGCCGATTTCAGTTGGTGTATTTTGCGTTCCAAGAAGTGGAAACCCATGGGAGGAGATGTTGGGTGTAGTCGCTGGTTCACCAGTCGTCGACTGAGGACCTAGGTTCCGAGAGCAGGGCCGGGTGACACCATCGGTAGGGCATGAGAGAGACAGCGTGTTTAGAGAAGAAGATGTTGGCTATGTCACCATGCCACCGTCGACTAGCTGGTGACCATCAACAGATATTTGGGGAGAAATCCCGATAAGCACAGAGTTTGTGGCGTGTTCCCCAAGAGGAGATGCTATCAAACGACTATCTAGCGGTCTCCCATCTAGCTAGCTGGGGAGACCCCCTTAGGGGAGAGAGAAAAATCGCATGAGATTCTAGAGAGAGATGCTCCAATTTAGAGAGAGAAAGAAAAGGAGAGGAATGGTGATGAGTTTAGGGTTTAGGGTTCTAAGGATTTAAATTTTAGGATTGAGGAGTTTTAGGAGTTTAGGATTAAGAGTTTTGAGGTTAGGGTTTAGTGTTTAGGGTTTAGGATTTAAGGTTTAGTGTTTAGGGTTTAGAGTTTAGGGTTTAGGGTTTAGGGTTTAGGGTTTTAGGATTTAGGGGTTAGGGGTTATGGGTTAGGGTTTAGGGTTTAGGGTTTAGGGTTTAAGGTTAAGGTTTAGGGTTTAGGGTTTATGGTTTTAGGGTTTAGGATTTTGGGTTAGGGGTGAGGGGTTAGGGGTTAGGGGTTAAGGTTTAGGGTTTAGGGTTTAGGGTTTAGGGTTT
>JAMKPZ010003663.1:0-18156 GCA_024699675.1 Amphibolis antarctica | reverse complement strand
GCATTTTTGAGCCCGAATGGCATCACCCTGTAACAGAAGACGCCCCAAGGGGTTGTGAATGCGGTTTTCTCTTTGTCTTCTTCTGCCATGAGGATTTGGTTGTATCCAGAGAATCCATCCATGAAAGAGTATACCCCGTACTTGGCGGCGTCATCTACCAAGACGTCTATGTGGGGTAGCGGGAAGTCGTCCTTGGGGCTGGCTTTGTTGAGGTCCCGGTAGTTGACGCACATGCGTACCTGCCCATCTTTCTTTGGGACAGGTACCATGTTTGCCATCCATTTTGGGTAGAAGACAGGCTGGAGGAACTGAACATTCAACTCTTTGTGAACTTCTTCCTTCAGCTTCTGGGCCCATTCCTGTCTCATCTGTCGAGCTTTTTGTTTCATAGGTCGGGCCTCCGGTTTAAGGGGTAGTCAATGGACCGCTACCCGTTCATCCAAACCGGGCATGTCTTCATAATCCCATGCAAACACCTCCACATATTCACGCAGGAGTGTGAGGAGTTGTTGCCGGTAGGGCTCGGGAACCTCTTTGCTAATTTTCGTTTCTTTTCTATGTTGTTCATCCCCAAGGTTTACAAGATCAATTTCATCCGTGGATGCTATGCCCGTAGACTCGGGGGGTTTAACCCATGGGTTTTCTTCTTCGGGTTCTTGGCTTTGCAAGTAGGGGCCATCAGCGTCTCCAGCGGCTTGTTGACCTTCAAGTTGGAAGCGTGCTGGACGATGGGTCTGGCAGGAGCAGTGCTGGTGGTTTTCTGGCTGGTTGCCAGGTAGGTGAACTAGCTGCCGGTTCGAGGTAGTGATGGACCTCGAAAGTGCTTCAAAGGGGACGATGATGGACTTGCCGTGCTCGTCTTCCCAAGGTGTTGTGTCGTCGAGCCCCATCAGTTGTTTTGGTCGCCAAGCATCCATAGAGAGTGAGGGGCAGAATGCCCCTAGTTCTGTCCCGGTGGGAGGAACCGGCTGCCAGGTAGATGGGAGGCGGAAACCGGGTGGAGTTTTGGACGAGAATGCAACAGGCCGGTCTCGTTCACTAGCTTGAGGGGAGGGGCAGAATGCCCCTAGTTCAGTCCCGAAGTGTGGGTCGGTGCTTTGAAAGATGTTGCCCAAACTATGTAGGCTAGCTTTCCTGACTCCATGATGCGGTGCCCTTATTGGTGGTTAATGGTTTCCGGCTGATCCGGTCGGTGCCCGAGGAATTGGTGGTTTGCTGTGTCGAGTGAGAGACTTGCTATGATTGCTAGGTCCCGGTTGACTTGGTCGGGTTGCCAAGTCAGTGGTTGCTGAGGACGCAGCTGCCAGTGCACTTGTGTGTGGGGTGCCAAGCCCTGCTGCTAAAGGAGCGGGTTCCGGCGTGAGTCGTGCGGAAGCCATCAGGCTTGCCTTCTGATGTTGATGACCTGCAAGCCTGGAGTGTTCCCACCTAGGTCATCAGGTGGGTGCTGCTGTGCTAATTTGAAGGAGAGGGGGAAGGAGCGCACCTTGTCGTCTCCTTTTCCTGTACAAACCAGTCAGACGCTACATCCATTTCCGAAGTTCCTCCCTATAGGATTAGCACTGGCGAGGGAGGTCGGTGAAGAGTTGGGTCCCCAGTACACACCGAAGATTCTTCGAACAGTTGCAGTAGGCCGTCTTCTGGCTCTTGATCTGGTTGTGGGTTGTCCTCCCAAGGCTCCATTCGTCTGGACAAATAGTCATAAACATTTAAGTTCTAGAATTCCGGAGGTGAGGCGGTAGCCGATTTCGGTGTTGGGTCGGGTGTCCCGGACGATGCCACAGCTGCTACAGATTGTCCTGGGTGGTAGTAATTTTCCGCCAGTATGACGATGACCTCCCCTTTCTATAGGAACTTAAGCATCCTATGAAGGGTGGAAGGCACAATGGAATTTTGGTGGAGAAATGGGTGGCCCAGGATAAGATTGTAGCTTGGGGGAATGTCTACCACGTGCATAGGAACCTTGAAGGCGGCTGGTCCGATGACAAGGGGGAGGACGACTTCACCTTTGGCTTCGTGCAGAGTACCGTCGAACCCTCTCATCACCCGGTTGGTGGGGAGCAAGTCTTGCTCCTTGATTCCCAGCTTGTGCAGGACTTGTAGCGGGCACAGGTTTAGCCCGGATTCGTCATCGATCATTACCATGGGGATGCAGTGGTCCTTGTATTGCACCCGAATGTACAAGGACAGGTTGTGATCGGTCCTGGCCGGTGAGAGGTCTAGATCTGAGAAGTAGACAAAGGAGGGGACTGTTACCGTGGCCACCATTCCTTGTATTGCCCCGAGAGCGAGACCTTGGTCCACTTTGGCCACTTGCAGTGCTTTGAGAAGGGTATCCCGGTGCTCGGTAGAGGATCGGAGCAGGTCCCATAAAGAGATGTCGGCCCGTATCCCTTGCAGCTGGATTGATAGGTCCAGGAGTGACCGCGACTGGATGGGCAGTGTTGAGGAGGCGACTGCCGGCCCTGTTGAAGCGGCAGCAGGTGGTCAGTTTATGGTTGAAGTTCGTCCTGCTATCCCCGGGATGGAGATTCCTCCGAGGCGTGACTGTGGCTGATACACCTGTCCCGAACTGCTTATAGCCGTACTTGTGGATCGCAGTTCTATCCCCTTGCCTTTATGTTGTTCGAAAGTGAGCGTGGCCAGAGGGGAGGGCCTGGTGAGTTGCTGCTTTGCCAGGTGTGCTTGGAATGGCTCCAATGTTGCAGCCGCTGGAGAGGTCGTGCCGGCTGGAGTGCTGGTCGTGGATGCAAAGCCAGCGGTTGAGGCTTTGGGGCTCGGAAGTACCACCGAGATGACTACCCTGACTGGGGCCGTAGGTGAGTAAAGAATTACCTTGGGTTGAGCTCGTATGGTTTTCCCGGCGGTCGGCTCCCTTGACGTGGCAACCAGTTCTTTTGACGTGGCAACCGAAGGTGCCACTTGAACGAAGAATTTTCCTGTAGGTGGGGATGACGCCTATTGCAGTGTAAGCTTTGAAGACTTCCTCCTTCTTCGGTGGCTGCTGACAGTGAAGATGGAGGTCTGGAGTTGTTGATAGTACGGCCGGAGTTCTTCAAGCGTTGGCGGGTGGTTAGCTGGACAGATGAGGTCGACGAGTTTCAACCAGGGAGTTCCTGCATCCAGCAGCCTTACCGAAGGGACGGATCTTCTTGTCCCTTGTCCGTGCCTGGTTGGATAGGCGAAAACCGACTGCATAGGCCGGAACCCTTCGAGTGGGTGCCTCTTTTGGGCACCTAGGAAGATAGCATTGACCTAGGAGTTGCCCGCATGATTTGGGAAGGTATGCTGGCCCGGCTCCGAGGGTACAGGAGGTTGTTGAAACTCAATGGTGCCTGAGTTGATAAGCCTTTGAATAGCTTGTCTTAATGTCCGGCAATGATCCGTGGCGTGGCTGGCGGACCTATGGTACTCGCAGTACTGCTGTGAATTGTACCAGGCAGGAAGAGCAGCTGGAGGTGGCTTGATAGGGGGGAGCGTGAGCAGTGCCTGGGCCTGGTGGAATACCTGGCTTAGTGGTTCAGAAAGCGACGTGTATTCTGTACCACTAAGCGGCTGGCATGGCCCACACTGTTGCTGATCGGGGCGTTGTTGGTTAACGCCTGGGCGATCTCCTCCTTGTCCCTGATTTCTTTGTCGAGAGGTTGCCGGGGACGTTACCTGCCACTATTGGCAGGCCGGCGGCTCAGAGGGGGCTACCGGGTGTGGAGCCTTGGGCCTCCAAGGTTGTTGATTCAAGGCCGCTTGAGTAGTGTAAATCGGCTGCTGAACCGGGGTGATTGCCAACGGATGGTATTCTTGGGCCGGGGCATACACCTGTTGTGGTTGGTATGGTGGTGGTGCTGCTGTCACCATGGTTACGGGAGACGGACGGTTGTTGTCATTCCTTCAGGGGCCACGGTTGTTCCCTATGTTATCGCCCAGGGCCGGTGGTCGAGGACGTACGTTTCCTCCGGGGTTGGCCCCAAATGGAAGAGCTGAAAACCTCCTTGACTTCAAGAATCCTTCCAGGCGGCTACCAGCTTTGATTAACTGGGAGAAGTTTGAGTACGACTGAATGCATAAAAGGGCCGCTAGTGATGGTTGAGCACCTTGTACAATTATGTCTAGAGAGTCTTCTTCTGCAGGTTTCTCCCGGATTTGGGATGCCAGGGCCCGCCACCTGCCGACATAACCGCTGAACGGCTCATTCTCACGTTGGCGAAGGCAACAGAGATCTTCCAACTTTGGTGCCAGGTCTAAGTTATACGCGTATTGTTCCTGGAACATGTACGCCAGCTGTTCCCAGGTGTAGATCTTTGTTAGGTCTAAGGACATGTACCAGGAAAGTGCATGTCCTTGGAGAGATTTCTGGAATAGACGGATGAGGAGCTTCTCCTCATGTTGTAGTGCCGCCATGTCTCCACAGAAAGCCCGGAGGTGCGCGCGAAGATCCCCGTGCCCGTTGTATTTGACTAGTTCAGGCATTTTGAAATCGGGAGGGAGCTTTACTTCGGGATAGAAATAGAGATTTTGGATGGCACAGGAAGGTCCAGGTGGGCCGGATTTTATGCTCTGGAAAGATGCCTCTAGTTCAGCTATCCTTTGCAGTAGCTGCCCTTGCAGGTTGGGCGCCGGGATGGCAGCCGTGGTGGCTGTCGGCTGGAGCGGTAGCGGGCCGAATTGGTCGGCGATGGGAGTAGTGATGATGTTGTATTCTTCTGAGTGTGGCCTCTCTGGGACACAGATGGTTGGCCTGGGGGGGATTATGGAACCAATCCCTTGTTGTTGATAGCGCGCCAACTGATGAGCTAGGAGGGTCTGCTCGAAATGTCCCGGTTGAGGTGGCAGGAAGGCATTGGCCGCTCCTATGCCCTCAGCGTTCGAGGGTGGTTGCTAGCACGGGCCGGTGCTCCATGTAGGAGCCGGCCAGTTACCTTCAGCTTCAGTAGCTGGAGAAGCCGGCGGCGCAAGATGCACTGTGGCATTGTCGAATGCTACAGCGGTGGACAAATTAGGCGCCCTTGGTTGGTCTGGGGTTCCAGTAGGAACAATGATGGGCCTGGTGAAGTTCGTCCGGGTGACGACAGGCGGTGGTGGGCCGAAGACCACGGACAGTGGCACAGAAGTTGCCGCGGTGATAGAAGGGGATGATCCGGAAGCCGTAGCGGAATCGGTGGCCATGGCTCTTGCTTGTGAGTGAGTTAGGACAAGGGGAGCTAGCGGGGTCCGGAACCTGTAGGGCAGAGGTCCGTGAGGAGACGGTGCCCGGAGAACCCGCAGGGTGTCCGTGAAGATCTGTAGGGATACCAAAGAAGGGTGATATAGTTCAATGCATTTGAAAGCGGCTTCGCTTAGCAAATGCAACAAGTGTGTTAAAAATCCTAATGGAAAAAAAAAGACTGACTATAAAAGAGCCGTACGAGCGAGAGTTTGAGCTACTTAATCGATAAATTGCAGCGAGTGTCCCCAGCGGAGTCGCCAAAAATCTGTACCCTCTCTTCCATCCGGCTATCACCTGGAAGCCCGTGGGTTTTCACCGGCCCCGCCGACGGATGGACTGAGGTACAGAGAATTGAAAGGTGTTTTGTGTGAGCGCATCACCCCGCGCGGTTGATGGCTCATTGAACGGAGTCGCCACCTTATTTTTGGGTAGAAAATAAGGAAAACCGGATTGGGAAGTGTTCTTCCATCATCGAAGCGATAAGCCCACATGGGTGACGTAACATTGAAGTGAAAACATGAGAGAACTGGATACGGGGCTCAGGGTACTGTTGGGGAAGGTGTTAGGCACCCCTAGACAGCCAGGGCATTCCCGGCCTCTCTCTGGCTCTAAAACGAAAAACAAGATAGTCAATCCGACGACGTACGGCCCCACCTTGGAAAACTTTCCAGGGCGTTTAGAGGGATAACCTTATCCCTTCCGATGAAAACAAATGAGAATCAAGTAAACAAATGAGAATTGAACAAAACGGGGATCCATATTGGGTCCGATGGTGAATAGGGGAGAAAAAGATGGGTTTTTGGGGAGCCGGCCGCCGACTACTTGTACCAGTTGACCGGCGGCTAGTCGGCTACTTTCCCAACCCATTTGCGCCCATGGAGGTTTTGAGGAAACGGGGGCCGGTTCATTGAACCGGCCAACCGGCAGCTAGCTAGCTGTTTCCCCCTTCCATGCACACCCATGGGGGTTTCGGGGAAATGGGGGCCGGCGGCTTGCCGGCTGTTTCCCCCCTCCATGCATGGGGGGTTTTGGGGAAATGGGGGCCGGCGGCTTGCCAGCTGTTTCCTCCCTCCATGCGCACCCATGGGGGTTTTGGGGAAACGGGGGCCGGTTCCTGGAACCGGCCAGCCGGGGGCCTGCCGGCTGTTTCCCCCCTTCATGTGCACCCATGGGGGTTTCGGGAAATGGGGGCCGATTCCTTGAACCAGCCCACCGGCGGCTAGCCGGCTGTTTCCCCACTCCATGCGCACCCATGGGGGTGTTGGGAAATGGGGGCCGGTTCCTTGAACCAGCCCACCGGCGGCTAGCTAGCTGTTTCCCCACCCCTTTTCCTCTTGACGTCTGTATAAGCATGGGATTTAATAGAGGACTTATATTTTCCGGGAAAACGGAAATCGTCGGGTTGTACGTTTCATACACTCGAACGGCCACCGCTGGCTTCCTCGCCGGCAGCGTCATCCCAGAAATCTTTCCGGGGTATCGAGAGGGTAGGCTTACGCCTCCCGGAAAAGAATCAGACACCATTGGGTTGTACGTGTTCGTACACCCGAACAGCCGCCGCCGGCTTCCGTGCCGGTGGCGTCATCCCGGAAACTTTTTTGGGGCATCGGGAGAGTAGAGTTACGTCTCCCGGACAAATGTATGGGCACCGTTGGGTTGTACGTGTTCGTACACTGGAACGGCCGCCGCCGGCATCCTTGCCGGTGGCGTCATCCCGAAAACTTTTTCGGGGCATCGGGGGAGTAGACTTACGTCTCCCGGAAAAATGTACGGGCATCATTGGGTTGTATGTATTCGTACAACCGAACGGCCGCCGCCGACATCCTCGCCGGTGGCGTATTCGCAGAAACTTTTTCGGGGCATCGGGATAGTAGACTTACGTCTCCCGAAAAAAATGTACAGGGACCGTCGGGTTGTACGTGTTCGTACACCCGAACGGCCACCACTGGCATCCTTGCCGGTGGCGTCATCCCGGAAATCTTTCCGGGACCCCGAGAAGGACCTGTGAAGATTGGATAAAAATTCGTAAAGCCTGCTGGGAAACTTGGAGTTTCCATGTGAAAAGACCCGACAGAAGGGTCATGAGTGAATTGAGCTCAACCGGGCTGGGTGGATTCGCCCGGCCAGGTAGGCGGCCACCAGTACCTTTGGACATGTTTCTGAAGGAATGATACTCGGGTCTGTCCTCCGACCATTCCCTTGCACGGGAAAGGTGTTATGTGGTCGGGGCTCGACGAAGCATCGTAAAAACATCCGTAAAATGGCGAAGTTGGAAGGACTTACTTGTAGGGGGTTGTCGTTGATGGGAATCGGAAGTCCTCACTCCAGCACGGTGAAAAGGCGTCGGGGCCCTGAGCTGCTTTCCTCCTTCAGAACCGGTGGACGATCGTTTCTCCCAAGGGTGTCGGCCTTCTCCCCGAAAATTCAATCCTTCTTCGAAATTCTATCCTCCTCCTTTTGTGATGTGGGGGGGCTACTCCTTTTATAAGGGATTGCCTTCCTTCTTTGGGGGCACCCGAAGATGGAAGGTGGCATGTTTC
Organism: Amphibolis antarctica; assembly: GCA_024699675.1. NCBI lineage: Eukaryota > Viridiplantae > Streptophyta > Magnoliopsida > Alismatales > Cymodoceaceae > Amphibolis > Amphibolis antarctica. Next base: position 10,413 of record JAMKPZ010003663.1, on the reverse strand, counting down.
CGGGCTTGATTACGTGGTCTGCGTAATCGATTTTTGAGATTTCAGTGATTAAATCCCGTTGTATTTTCCTGATTGATTCGGCTTGCCTTCTTGGGTAGCCAACCGGCGGCCGCTAAGTGGCAGGTGGAAGCCGGCTGGTCCCCCCATCATTTTCACCAAATGTGGGTTTTTAGGGGTCCGGGTGCTGCTTCCTTGAAGCGGCTTTCCGGTGGCAAGCCGGCTCCATCCCCTAAACTTTTCACCAAATGTGGGTTTTTTGGGGTCCGGGTGCCACTTCCTTGAAGCAGCTTGTTGGCGGCAAGCCGACTCCACCCCCCCAACTTTTTACCAGATGTGGGTTTTTGGGATCTGGGTGCCGCTTCCTTGAAGCGGCTTGCCGCCGGCAAATGTGGGTTTTTAGCGGTCCGGGTGCCGCTTCCTCGAAGCGGCTTGCCAGCTACATCCCCCCAACTTTTCACCAAATGTGGGTTTTTAGGGGTCCAGGTGCCGCTTCCTTGAAGCGGCTTGCCGACGGCAAGCCGGCTCCATCCCCCCAACTTTTTACCAAATGTGGGTTTTTGGGGGTCCCGGTGTCGCTTCCTTGAAGCGGCTTGCCGACGGCAAGCCGGCTCCATCCCCCTTTAAGCATGGGGTCAACACCAAGAAGTAGAGGTTTTTGATGTCTTGGGTATAGATTTCATGGGACCTTTTCCAAATTCAATTAGTTTTGTTTATATCCTCTTGGCAGTAGAATATTCAACCAAGTGGATAGAGGCAATTCCTATTAAAACTAATGACTCTATAATAGTGATGAAATTTTTAAAATCTAACCTAATGTCTCAATTTGGTATTCCAAGAGCAATTATTAGTGATAGGGGAACTCATTTTTGTAACAAAAACTTTGAAAAGTTATTGAAAAGATATGGAGTGTTACATAGGTAAGCTACCCCTTACCATCCTAAAACTGGTGGACAAGTTGAAAGTGCCAACAAGAAAATTAAAGGAATCTTAGAAAAAATAGTAAACACCACTAGGAGAGACTAGTTTGATAAGCTAGATGATTCTCTTTGGGCAAATAGAACAGCTTATAAAATAATATTAGGGTCAACTCCATATAAATTAGTATATGGCAAGGCTTGTCATTTACCTGTGGAATTAGAACATAAAGCATTATGAGCACTTAAGCAATTAAACTTAAGTATACAAATAGTAGGTAGTAATAGACAAGTGCAATTAGTAGAATTAGAGGAATTAAGAAACATGGCCTATGAAAGTTCAAAAATAGCTAAAGAAAGGATGAAAACATGGCATGATAAAAGAATTCTACACAGAATATTTGAAAAAGGGCAAGAAGTTTTATTATATAATTCACAACTATACTCTTTTCTAGGAAAATTGAAATCCTAATGGACTGGTCCCTTTGTTGTTAAATATGTTTATCCTTATGGAGTAGTTGATTTGGAAGATCCACAAAGTCAAGAAATTGTTACAGTTAATGGTCAAAGATTAAAACATTTTCTAAAAATTTCAGAGAGGAGACAGGTAGAGTCTATAGCGTTAGAAGGAGAGTGAATTAATATATATATATATATATATATATATATATATATAAAATATAAAAATATAAAAATATACAAAAATCAAAAGAAAAGAATATAATTATAAGAATATAATGTTTGTAAAAAGAGTTTAATTCGAACCATTATTGCATTTTACTTTGAGTTGCTTCGTGGGTTATTTAGTTTACCCATGGAGTAAGTTCGAGGGTTATCCTATTTACCCTCAGACTAGGTCGTAATGTTAAAATATTATAGCTAATTTGTAGTTATCTAGTTTACCCATAGAGTAAGTTTGAGGGTTATCCTATTTACCCTCGAATCGAACTAAAAAAAAAAAAAAAAAAACCGAAGTAAAACACTATGGGGATAAGCCACAATTAAGTCTGTGGGTTATCTAGTTTACCCATGGACCTATGCAAGGGTTATTCCCCTCTGAATCAAATACGACTGTGTTTACTGAAAATGAAAATTTTAAAAAATGAAAGGTTTATTGAAATTAAACAAGATTAATCATTTGAATGAACTTAGAAAGGTTATTTCATAATTCAAATGAGGTTAAAGATAATTACAATTACGTGAACTTAATGATGGAGGTCAAAAATTCTGAACTACAATCATTTAATATATACGATTATACCAGGTATGTTTAACAGAAAAAGGAAAGCTTAAATTCTTTGAAATGATTTAATTTAACAAGTGTTGTGTTAATCCATCAGACTTTGAACTTAGAAAGAGAAAAAATCTTTGAAAAGGATTAAAAATAGTACCACTTGTTTAAAATTGAATTATGCAATTACACACATACTTAACAGAAAACATGCATAAATTAGAACTATAGACAAAATACAATTATCTAAAACCACATTTCATTTAAGAAGGTTTACATAGTACATTAAAGGAGAGCTTTCTCCCCAAATGTGAATTACATCATCAAGAAAGAAAAAAAAATGTATCTATCACTGCTCTAGGAATCTGGATTTCAATTCTGCAACTTTTGCTTGCAAAGTAGCCAGTTGATTTATCACAGTGTCCACCTTCTCTAAGATAGAGGCTGATCCTCCCTATTGGGATGTGGATGGTTCATTTTGTAGTTGTGGTGTTGGTTGGTTCTTTGCAGAGAATTGTTTTAAGTCTTTGGCAGTCAGCACCTTAGACTTTAACTTCTTTATTACCCAATCTGAAAGATCGGAGGAACTTGACACCAACTAGGAGATTAGATCACCATAGAAAAATTTCTTTTTGATGCTAGTGATCTTTGAAATAAAAATTCTATACCAATTCACTTGAATCCTATTCAGTACAGCATAAGTTGCAATTTTAACAAAGATGGACAATTCCACATCATGTCCAAATCTTTGATATATGGTTCTAATCAATATCAATGCAACCATATGAGACTTTCCATTCATTTGTTTGAGCCTATTAAACAAGTTAATCTAAGGGTTTATGGCCATGCAGTTCTTCATATCTTGTTCTGACCAATCTGTCATTGTAGACGATTCTAAAATCTCTACACCCTCATCTTTTAATCCTAGGCTCTCAAATATATATTCAGGTGTTAAATATATATTCACATTAGTCACATTGGAAACAAAAATTCCATCTTCCTCATGCAGATTACAATAGAAGGTAGGAACTAAATTCTTAGCTTTAAAATTATTACCTAACTTGGGGATAATTCTCAGTAGCCCCTGAAACTCCAGTAAGTCCTTGATTTCATTAATGAAATCAAAATCTACATGTCTACTGAATAGAATGTCATAACCCCTAATAATCTAGAATTTAGTCCTAGCCTCAGCATCTCTGAAGACCATTGAGTTTGTGCCTAATTGCTGAGCTTGTTCTACATGAGTGGGGGAGGATGGAGCTGATGCTTCTGTAGTGGCTGTGTGTGGCTCAGTTGGTGGAGAATAGATCACTAAGGCTCCATTTTCTTCTCCCCCAAAGTTGGGTTGCTGCTTGGTAGAAATCTCTGTCTGCCCTAAATCCAGATCCACCTACATTGGACTTGAGGCTAGAGGACTGATAGTAGCTCCTTCCTCTTCTTCTTGTCCTTCTTTCTTTTCTTCTTCTTCTTCCCTTTCAGGGGAAGTTGGCTCACACTATATATATATAAAAAAAAAGGGGGAAAACATATAAACACATGCATACAAAAAAAAATAAAATGGAAATCTAAAATAGACTTGAAGGTAATGTAGCTTAAATGATTACCTGACCCTCCTCTGAAGCAAACTGAATGGCTTCGAGGATGGTTTGATTGACCCCTTCACTATCTTGGGGTTCCAAAAATGGAACTACTGCTCCAATAGTAGATCCTTCCTCCTGAATTTAACAAAATCACATTTTAAATTACTAAAAAGGGAGAAAAGAAAAAGAAACAAAAACAACAAATATTAAACTTAAAACCTTAAGTATACCTGCATCTCCAATTGATGCCCCACTTCTTCAACTTGAGGAAGCTCCTTGTGGACTAGTGATTCACTGGGAGGAGGGTTGGCCACTCTGTATTGATGAAGTAACTTCCCTAGGGTGAGTTCATCATCACTACTCTCTGTTACCCCTCCCTCCTGTCCAACCACTGGAATGTCTTCCTCTTCCTCTTCTACTTGTTGTGGTTGTTACTATGGTGGTGGTGTTGGTACTTGCAGTGGTTGTTGTTCTTGTTCTTGTTGTTGTTGTTGTTCTTCCTCTCCAAAGTCTATCTCTATCCACTCCTCATTGCTCATAAGAAGTTGAGATGTTTCAACTACTCTCTCAACCTCTTGTGGCTCGGATGGACCTGCCATCATCTCACTGAATGCTTTGAAATCAGCCTCCTAGGGCTCTTCTTTCACCTTGACTTTAGCTACCTTCTAGAGGGCCTCAACTTCTGCCATCTCCATAGCATGGGCAGCTTGCTCTGTAGTGTGTTGCCTCCACTCATATAAGGCACATTGGGAGGCAATCTCAGCCACTTCTTGGCTTTCCCGAGAGAGATGTAGGTCTGCATATAAAACTCATATTGTTCCCTCTCATCTCTACCCTCGGGAAGGCAGACATACACATCATCAGTAACTACTGCATCTCTGTTTAAGTCTTGGATGATGGAATACACAACCTTTGTAAACCACAACTCAGCCTTGGTGCAAACAATGTGTTGATCCAAGACTTTCTTGGGCCTAATTGCATACTCATCCTGCCAAGCTTGCTGAGTGTAATCTTCAATAGTCTATGCCACTACATTAGGAAGAGTCACAAATTCCCTCTCAACCTTAGTTTGGAAGTGTTTCAATTGATATTTCAAATCATTTAAAATCTTCTCCTTGGTGTGGTCTCTTTGCAAACTACCCTTATGCCACCCGGATGAGGATAACTCAAGTTAGTCAAATTAATCAACCTCATCCAATCTTCTATAGACAATGACCTTTGAGGTCTTATTGTCTACCATGGAGTACAAAAATATGTACTAGTTCTGATCTTAATCGACCCATTAGTGGCTAAACAAAATATCTCTTTATGGAACTAGAAAACACACTTCCTTTTCATTAAATCATGCGCCAAACAATTATTAGGGCGAGCTAACTGTTCTTGCCCAACCTCTCTCTCAACATGAGAGGCTATTTTCTCCTTGAGGAAGGTTGGCACTACAATGCCAGCCTCCCCACTCTGTTTCAAACAATCAGCAGTATCTTCCCTGACCATTTTCAACTCCTGTTCCTTGATTGCGGCTTTGATCCGGCGTCGGCCCTCATTGTCCCACATTTCAGCATTCATTCTGAACTTCTGGAAGTTCAGCATCTTAATCCACTCGTAGTTTGAAGCTAGAGTAGAGGGAGTTGAGGTGGAGGTCGAAGCCATGATGTATCGTGGGAGGAGAAGAGTACTGTGAACGTACGTTGTGAGAAAAAGGGTTAATGCACGGGAGGGCCTTAATGATTTTTATAAGGATAATTGGATAATCGGACGGTCAGATGGTAAGATCTGTAAATTTTTAATAGTTTTCGGGTTTACTCACGTGGTGTTAGCAAAAGTGTCAGAGCATTCATTTCAAATCATTACTTTTGTTCCCACCAAGCATACAAAATGAGGAATACAATCAGTGGAGTGATTTGGTATGATGCACATTCAAGAAAATATTTGTATCATGGAATTGATTCTGAGTTAGGCATTCAACCTACATCACTGGAAGGAATTGAAAATATTTTAGGTTGTAATGGTGGACTAATTATTTATAGATATTATGGAGAGCCATTTTCTAGCAAATCCAATATTGGAATTAAGAACCCTACCATGAATGTAGAATTAATACTTCCAAACCCTAACAGAGATAAACTTGTGAAGCATGACTCAGGTGCAGTCTTGACATTTTAGGGTACTGATAAAAGGATAATGCACAAATTATTTTGTTAGGACGAACCCCGAATGTGGACTGATTGGCAATACTTGTTGGTTTATAATTTTGATGAACACCAATGGCAACCTATTAGAAGAGTTTATTTTGGAGGAAGGCCAACAAACAACAAAACCCATGTGATTATCAAAGGAGTTATTTATTTAGGAACAAACTGTACCCCTACATTTATTAATGAAATTAATGTCATTGCCATCAATATTGAAGATGAATCAGTGAGGCTTTTAACCGTTCCATACCCTATGGGAGCGTTGTCAAGTTCATTGTATGATTTAGTTGAGTTGGCTATACTGGGAGGAATCAATGGAGAGCCTCAATCGCTAAGTCTAATTAGATGGTGAGATGATGATATGAAATTCGAAATTTGGAAAGTACAGGACATTGAAAATTGGGAATGCAATCGAGTCTACATTGAATTACAATTGGAAAATCTGGGAACTCCTAACATTCCTTTTGTAGGAAAAATCAAGGGTTTCTATTTCATCAATGGAGACACTCTTATCTATTATGCTTGGGATGATCTTTATTATTACAAGATCCACCTATTCGAAGGAGGCTGCAACACTGAACTTATTCATCAATTATCTTTGCCTGCTTCTGTTGTGTGGTTTCACGAGTTGATTCCTTATGCAAATACTCTACAACACTGTGTATAATATTTCCTGTTTACCCACGTGTTAGTTCGATGGTAAACTAGTCTACCCACGAACCTAGCCGTGGGTTATTTCAAAATTTTCCTCTGTTGAACACATGTGTAATTTTTATTTCTTTGGAACATCTTTGTTGTATCGTGCTCAAAATCTATATGATTTTGGTTGTTTTGTTACATATTTTTAAGAAATATGAAATTTTATATCATTTACTACAGTTGTGGTATTATTGTAAATAGATGTACCTGTCGAATGACAACGTGAGATGGCAGCTAAAACTTATCTAATGACGGTACACAAGTAAACCTTCTTTTACAATTAAATGTTGTAGGTCAGGTTGGTTTAGGGATTCATCTCATAAGTTAGTTAGAACACCTCCAAGAAGAATAATTATGGTTGCCCTGCAACATGATCAACCTATCGAACAAACAATAGGTAGTATGTTTTACTCTAATTTAATGGATGAACCTTCCTGTATCACACTACCTGAATGCCCTAATGATAGATTTGAATTAAATTCTAATTACATCAACCAATTACCAAAATTTCATGCATTCGAAAAAGAAGATGCTTATTGGTTCCTAAAAGAATTTAATGAAGTTTGTAATATGATGAAAGTATCAAACATGACTGTTGATGCAATTAAATTGAGGTATATGCCTTTTGCTTTAAAAGATAGTGCAAAAAGATGGTCATACAGTTTACAACCAAATTCAATTATCACATGGAATCAATTCTGTTCTGAATTTTTAGGAAACTACTATCCAATGCATGTCACAATTAAAAGGAAAAATGAAATTTTAAATTGTAGACAGAAACCAGGAGAACCTTTTTGGAAATATTTTGCAAGGTTTTGAGATGTCCTAGCTCAATGCCCACATCATGGAGTAGAGAGAGTGACCCAAATCTAAACTATTTATGAAGGGATTGATTATCACACCAAGACACTCTTAGTGTCTTAAAGTCAAAATGGATTCCTGAACCAAGGAATAGAAAATGCTTGGAAATTTTTAGAAGATCTAGCCAAAGGAACTACCCAATGGGAGAGTGCTACTAAAGTAAGTCAGGAACAAATTCCTACCCCTAGAGGAGTTCATATTGTTGAACCACATATTGCTTTAGAGGCTAAGATGGCTAGCTTGATACATAAAATTGATGAGTTACAGCTTAAACAAAAGACTGAGCCTACCATGCCTAAATGTACAAGTTGTTTTGCCATAGGTCATGTTGTAGAAGACTATCCTATCTTAAATGACTTTGAAGATGTTAATGCTTTATTCTATAATCAACGTAACAACTCAAATTTCAATCCTACTTATAATCCTAGGTGGAGGAACTATCCTAATTTTTCATGAAAAAATCTAGGAACTCCTAACATTCCTTTTGTAGGAAAAATCAAGGGTTTCTATTTCATCAATGGAGACACTCTTATCTATTATGCATGGGATGACCTTTATTATTACAAGATCCACCTGTTTGAAGGAGGCTGCAATACTGAACTTATTCATTAATTATCTTTGCCTGCTTCTATAGTGTGGTTACATGAGTTGATTCCTTATGAAAATACTCTACAACACTATGTATAATATTTCTTGTTTACCCACTTGTTAGTTCGAGGGTAAACTAGCTTACCACAAACCTAGCCGTGGGTTATTTCAAAATTTTCCTCTGTTGAACACAAGTGTAATTTTTGTTTCTTTGGAACATCTTTGTTGTATCATGCTCAAAATCTATATGATTGTGGTTGTTTCATTACATATTTTTAAGAAATATGAAATTTTATATCATTTACTACAATTGTGGTATTATTGTAAACAGATGTACCTGTTGAATGACAATATGAGATGGCAGCTAAAGCTTATTTAATGACGGTACACAAGTAAACCTTCTTTTACAATTAAATGTTGTAGGTCAGGTTGGTCTAGGGATTCATCTCATAGGTTAGTCAGAACACCTCCAAGAAGAATAATTATGGCTGCCTTGCAGCATGATCAACCTATCAAACAAAAAATAGGTAGTATGTTTTACCCTAATTTAGTGGATGAACTTTCCTGTATCACACTACCTGAATGCTCTAATGATGGATTTGAATTAAATTCTAATTACATCAACCAATTACCAAAATTTCATGCATTCGAAAAAGAAGATGCTTATTGGTTCCTAAAAGAATTTAATGAAGTTTGTAATATGATGAAAGTACCAAACATGACTATTGATGCAATTAAATTGAGGTATATGCCTTTTGCTTTAAAAGATAGTGTAAAAAGATGGTCATACAGTTTACAACCAAATTCAATTATCACATGGAATAAATTTTGTTCTGAATTTCTAGGAAACTACTATTCAATGCATGTCACAATTAAAAGGAAAAATGAAAATTTAAATTGTAGACATAAACCAAGAGAACCTTTTTGGAAATATTTTGCAAGGTTTCGAGATGTCCTAGCTCAATGCCCACATCATGGAGTAGAGAGAGTGACCCAAATCTAAACAATTTATGAAGGGATTGATTATCACACCAAGACACTCTTAGTGTCTTAAAGTCAAAATGGATTCCTGAACCAAGGAATAGAAAATGCTTGGAAATTTTTAGAAGATCTAGCCAAAGGAACTACCCAATGGGAGAGTGCTACTAAAGTAAGTCAGGAACAAATTCCTACCCCTAGAGGAGTTCATATTGTTGAACCACATATTGCTTTAGAGGCTAAGATGGCTAGCTTGATACATAAAATTGATGAGTTACAGCTTAAACAAAAGACTGAGCCTACCATGCCTAAATGTACAAGTTGTTTTGCCAAAGGTCATGTTTTAGAAGACTGTCCTCTCTTAAATGACTTTGAAGATGTTAATGCTTTATTCTATAATCAACATAACAACTCAAATTTCAATCCTACTTATAATCCTAGGTGGAGGAACTATCCTAATTTTTCATGGAAAAATCTGTGCCAACAACCAACTCAATCTGTAGGGCAACCTTTTATTGAACAAAATGCAATGAAAAATAGTTCTTTAAATGTAAATCATAATCAATCTGTTCATGATTAGACTTTTGAGAAACAAATATCAAGCTTACTTCAAAAAGTAGATTCAACATTAAAATTAAATCCCCAAATTATAGCACATGATCAAGCTAGTAAAAGAATTGAAACAGAATTGAACCAAATATCTAATTCATTAAACCTAAGAAACAAAGGTGCTCTTCCAAGCCAATCTTTACAGAATCCCCGTGTAACTGATGGGCATATAGCTCATGGAGGGGATGTGCAACACCACTCGACTTAAGCTAATGAAGCTGCAGTTTGGTGGTGTCTATTTATAAACCACCTGGTTTTCTTGTGAGCCAAAACAAGTCCACAAGCTTAGCACTATAGGAGCACTATTTTTATTTCTTGTTTTGAGAAAATATCACTCATTTTTCAACATATCTTATTGATGCATAGCATTGGTATTTAATTTTGACAGCATTACTCATGCATTTCAAATGCTTTATCATACTGAGTTCAATGCATTATTTAGCATGCATCACATTCATATGCTTGATATGAAGGAGAACTCTACTTTATTTTATAGTTGTTATAAATTTTCCTATTCATACTGAAATTTTCTATTTACATTGAGGACAATGCAAAGTTTAAGTATGGGGGGGAGGTTTATGTTTCAGTTTTATGTTTCATTTCAGTTTTATGTTTCATCAGTTTAAATAGTTTAAAAATGTTCAAAATTTTAAATTTTTCACATCTTTTATATTTTTATGTTTTTCTCGAGGACAAACCTTGAGGAATATGAGTTTCAAGTATTGCTATTAGAATTAATGGGAAGACCCTATTATACTGAG
>JAMKPZ010003661.1:0-26153 GCA_024699675.1 Amphibolis antarctica | reverse complement strand
GGAGGCGGCGCATCTTGACGACCATGGAGTTGGAGGAGGAGGAGGAGGAGTCGCTGCACAAGGGGGTCATCTCCGCCGACACCGTTGCCTCGACCTCCGCCGCCCTCGCCATCATTGGGCGTCGGCCACCCGTGTCGCCCTCTCCTCCGGCGTAGGGTCTGCGCCGAGGAGCATGAGATGCAGTGGTCATGGTGCGGCCGGTGGAGCTCTGCTGCTGGCAGGGCTGCAGAGGAGCTACCGGCCCTGCAATTAATGGCTGCGCTTCCGGGGAGGCCAGTGGTGGATCAACCACCACCGAACCATTTCATCTTCCCTTTTTTATTATTTTTAGTTTTTAATATATATATATATATATATATAGTGAAAAAGACATCTATAAAAGTGATTTATGTAAATAATTATCAGATATTAGTTAAATAGTTCATAGTCATGTACGTACTTTCAATGAAATAGGTTTATTAAAATAATATTTTCTTCAACAGACTTTTATTACCTTATCAATTTATATAAAGAAATAAGTTTGTTATGTAAATTGATCTTTAATGAATCTCTGTTACCTTATAAGTTTACATAATGAATCTTCGTTGTCATTTTCAATAAATGTATAAAAACAGATTTTATAGACACTTACAGAACCCATGAACTTATATATATATATATAGTCAATTGGATTGTGTCCAATCAAGTCGATACGATACAATCAGTTAAATTGTGTTATTGACTAGTATGATATGATTTGACAGACAATACTTAGGTTGTATTTTTGAATTTTCGGGGGAGGGTTGTTTGTGTACATTGGAAATCAATAAAAAGAAAAATCTAATTATTTTTTCATTGTCGAAACTTTAAAAATTTGGAAATGAAAAATTTTATAAGATAATTTGTACACTTTATGAAAATATAGGAAAATTTATATTTAATTTTTTAAAATTAAAAATATTCTAAATTTTTAATATTTCAACATTGTCCTTTTCATTGATTTTTAAGGATACAAACCCTCACTTCGTGTAAATGTCAAAATAATTTTATACTTTTTTAAAACTCTATATTTATTTTAATATATTTTTGTTAATTTGTATCTATTTAATATAACTTAAGAGTTTGAATTTGTCAATACATAATGCATGGTAGTGAGTTTAAATTTTACTAACACAACCTTAAGTGATATAGACTTTTCATTAAAAACTCTACTAACACAACTTAAAGTAATAATATCCAAAAAATAATTGAATATTTATCTTACAATTTAAATATTTTTTAAACCCTACCAGGGGAGATTACATTTAATATAAATAGATATTTTTTTAAAAAAATAGTTGAGATGTAATTTTCTTATATATATCCATATATAATAAAATAAACACATAACTTTTTAAGTTGTAAATGAATGCATACTTAACGACATTTGATTATATATATATATATATATATATATATAGGCAAAAATAATTCTATAGGTACTTATAAAAGTTACTTCTGTAAATAAATAACCATCAGATTAAGTGCACACGGTGAAGATCTGTACGGAGAAAAGTGAAGAGAGAGTAAAAAATAATGGTTAAGTGCTCAGTCAATGGAATAAATCCGTTGAATGAACATTCTAGTCAGGAACTGTATTGGATGAAGCTTAGTTCAACGAAGTTAGTTTGTTAGGTGAAAGAGAGTATTTTTAAAAAAATCTACTTACAGAAGTAAATTCTATAGACACCTGTAAAATCTGTAAATTCATATATATATATATATAGATGATTATTGAGGTGATCGTCATCAACACGTACCTGTTATGTACGTTTGGTAGCCAGACACCAGCTGATTTGAAATAAGGAGGAGAAGATAACATTAATTTGTGTGGATATATGTGTTCAAGCCACCCAATAACGTACAACAGTTTTATTATAATCATTAAATTATAAGAGTTAGAGTTAGTTTTAGAAGTGAAGTTGAAATTATATAGTAATTTAAATAATAAAAATTTGTATGTTAAAATCTATACAGTAATAATAATGATATTAAAAGTAATTTTAAAAGTTAAAAAAATTACTTATATTATTATTATAAATTTTATATAAATTTTTACGTATTATTATTATTATTATATAAATTCTTATATATAAATTATTTCACTACTTTTAGCTACAAATCCATCAAAACTGACACTATGATAAACGAAACAAAAAATAAACACATCACGGTACACGAATTAACATTATCACCTAAAACATACCGGAAAAAATTATTTCCAGAAACAAAAGATTCTCACAAGTCCCACCATCAATGAATTCCCACCACCCAACTGACATTTATGAGGTCTCAGGAGAAGGTTGGGTGAGGTAAAATTTACTTTTAAAAAAAAATTATATAATTTATAATATAAATTTTAGATATAATTTTTATATAAAATATTAATTTTTTAATAAATATTATTATATACAATTAAAATAATTAATAAAAAATAAAAATATGGAATAAATAACTCTTAAGACAAACCCTCGTTCAAATCATCACCAGCCTGACCAACATCTACAAATTTTACCATTCCTCTCTTTCTCTCTCTCTCTCTACAAACGATGTGTTTGTTAATGGCGTAAGATAGGATATTTACTATACGTAGTTTGTTGTACATAATAATTAAAGTGAAATAAGATAATGTAACAGTTTCTTTACTATAGTAATTAAATGTAAAATTTTGATAATACTCTGATCTCTTTTTCCTGAAAAACACATTTTTGTACTACCTTAGCCTCACCACCGTCGGTCTACCCCTCCTGTTGCACCCAATCCGCCCCTCCTCCTACGTGCGCCTCCTCCCGTGCCTGGTCAAGCAGAAAACCAGTGGTTGCAGGTGACGATCAGCTTATAGGAGGCGGCAGTCGACCTACTAGCCAAGTAGGATGCTACAGAGAGACAGATAAAATGATTAATTTACAGAAAAAATCGTGATTTATGTTTAAGTACAGAGTCCGGGGTTAAGACATTTACCCACGAACTTAGGCGATGGTAAACTAGATTACCCTTGAGCCTGTGTCATTAGTCACAAGCGACAACCAGCTTATGGGAGGCGACAGCCGACCTGCTGGCCAGGTAGAATGCAGTGGAGAGGCAGATAAGATGATTAATTCTGGACGTGTACCTGGTGGCCTGTACACGTCCTTGGTTGTCGATTTCCTGGTTCTCTCTCGGATGATAATTTTTCGATATATTTTTAAAAGTGTTATTAAAAATAATATTAATGGTAAATTTTAAAATTATTGAATCGTAACTGATGAACGTATTTTATCTACTATTCATCATCAAAAATCATATAAAAATTAAAAATCTTACATAATTCATCTCACCCGTGTAACACCGTATGGCGTTAACAAATACACGGGTGAGATGCTAAAGTCTGCAAACCCATTGACTCCATCCAGAAGTCGGAACGGGAGACCTGGTCAGTCTGACCAACTTCAGACATGACAAGTCCATTAATTACGCCCGAACCAAACCGCACTAACTCTAAAGGTGGGTGCACGGGTAACTCTTTTTTTTTAATTTTTAAAATCATTTTAAATTTTATTATTAATATATAAATTTTTATTATATAAATTACTGCGTAACTTTAATTCTGTCCACGTCTTTTTGATAAAACGGCCATGTCTTTTACTACTTCAGGAATTTCAAATTTTATTTGATAAAAATTACATATTAAATAAGATAGAAACTTATATATTTTATACTGACGTGATTTTTAAGATAAAAAATATTTTTTTATTTCTTCAATAAAAATCTCTATTTTCATTATATTGTTTGATAAAATATATAGTCTGTACAGTAAAAATTCATACAAATTTCATTGTCAAATAGTCTCAATTTCAATTCTATACAAGCTTTCACATATTATCGTATTATCAAATAAATTCTCATATATAAACTTTCATCACACAATTTACTATGTAATTTTGATACTATTTATTTCACTACTCTTAATTTCAACTTTCTACCGTTATCGAAGCTAACTTTAAATAAATGCACCGGTGGGAAATTCTATTTGGGAATTAAATTATATGACATAGTCAAATTATAAATATTTCGTACTTAAATACAAACTAATTATAAAATTATACAAAGTAAGTTCAAATTTTTTTTAAAAAAAATGGTAGAACTTAAACTTTTTTCCGTTCAAAATTTTTAACTTGATAAACTACAATTTTCTTAAACTGACATGTAAATGATGCATTACAGTAACAACTGGTAAAAAATGCCAACATGCTTCATCTTTTTAAATATTATTACATCTATGCTGAAATCTGAATTATGGAAACTCCTTGTTTTTTGCGAGTTCTCATCAATACTTTGAAAATCTGGAAACCTTCTTCAACATTACTGCAAACTCAATGTCTCATTTAAGGCTTGACAATTTATCAGTTTAGTATTTTGCTATAATCTCTAAATAAAAATAATCTAATCTTCAAGCATATTCAATCCAACATAGTTTCTATGTTTTCTAATATTTATAATAGGAAAAAATAGCTGTGTAACCACTCATAGAAGTCGTTTCTGTGAGTGGTTATTGGATGGAAGTTAAACAGCAAAGATGAGTGATGAGAAAAGTAGAGATGGTGTGTGAAAAAAAAATCTCTTGTTGATTGCATTCACGTAAAAGTAGCCCTTTTATTAGTCATGATTAAAAAACCAAAAAAAATCTCATTTTCACTAGCGATTCATCTTCCCAAAGCAACCCTTTTATTTTAAAATGAAAAGAAAATCACATTTCACCTACGATTCCTCTTCCCCAATCGCCGAATGGAATACAGAACCACACTACTTAGCGTTAGATCTACCGACGACTTACAAGTGTACTTTCATGTTATTTGAAGTTGATTTATTAAATGCATTGATTATACTTTCATTTAACATGAATGAATATTTATTAAAGGAAAAATGTTAGACCGATCAACTATTAATTACCTTAAATATTTCAGTACATGGTACAAAGTAAAATATGTTTAATCTGAAATGTATGGGTTGAACAACAAATGTATAGGTAGAATGAAACCACAATTTTAATTAAAGAATTATCCATTCAAATTTTTAAAAGCTAATGGATGATAAATCCTATGTTGGGTCACAACCTGTTTTTAAATTTTCAAAAATTCATTCAGGTCACGACTTGTGTTGGATCAGATATATCCTTTTAATATATATGTTAGGTTTTGTCATCATCAAAAAGGGGGTGATTGTTAGGGATAATGTTCTCTAATTAATTATCCTTACTGTTTTGATGAAGAATTTATTGTTAATATTCTGTAACAAAACTTATTTTTATCATTCTATAACATTGCCTTTTGAGTATTCATTATTGGTCTGTTTTGTAGGATGAAATCAAATTTTGATTGGACTTTTGTATGTCACAACAACTTGATATTAGAATTGAAGAAATTGAAATGGGTTGGAGTGGGTTTACCTTTACCGTGGAATCATGAAATGAAGATTTTGCATTGTACTATGTCATGTACAAAACAAGTAATTGCTTGCTTCTGAAGTCTTAGTTGTAATATAGACGTAATTTATTTACATGAAATGAAGATGTGACATTAATTTTCAAAATGATTACATAAAGATGTAGCATTTTCCTTAATTATATTGTTTTCGTTGTTGTCACAAACATTTTTATTCATATATTAATTTGAGATTACAGAAGCTATATCCTATAATCTTGCAAGCATATGTGGCAAGAACTTTTGAAGTATAGTTAATTAATTTACGAAACTTCTGTGAAAATAAAGAAGAGTGTTACGAAACTTCTGTGAAAAATGGTAATTTCGTAATTTTACCTTACATAGAGTAGAACTACCGTCAATTAATTTGGGTGTTTTGATTTTCAATAAATTAATATTGATTTAAAAAGGATGTTGCTTAAAAAATCTCAAGTCATAAATTTAAGTAAAATAAGATATTTAAGATCTTTGAATACATGATTTAATCTATTAAGATGAGGTATTTAACATTTTAACATTATTAAAAATATTTGAAAAATAAAGAAATAGCTATACGGCATTAACTTTACGGCTCACCATAGAATAATAGTCATAACTCTACGATACGTTGTAAAGTTATTCCTTTATCTCTTTAAAATAAAATAAGGTAAAATATTAATTTATCTTAAAAAGGATGTTGATTAAAAATTAAGTCATAAAATAAGTAAAATATTAAGTGTTTAATGATTATTGAAATTATTTTAGATAGTTATAGTGATTATTGTTTAATTATTTAACACTTGTACTTTCCATTAAGTTAAGTATTTAAGTTGGTAGATTAAGTGTATTAACTTTTTAGAATACGTAAGCTTGACAGTCGCAGAGGTTCTATTGATTTAGAAGTGTTAAATAAGGATAAAATTGTCCAAAATCAATAAATAATGTCACGTCATGTGAAACACTTAAGTTCGCACGTGACGAAGACTTGGTGTTGTAACATTAAAACTCCAGAGTTTTAGCTGGGAAACTAATGAATAGTATCGAAGTTTTAAGGTAAACATATGCTTTCTTAAGTCGACACGTGATTTCATTTGGACATATACTGTGATTCAAAGTTTTAGCATTAAAATTCCGAATTTTTGATGAATAGTACTGGAGTTTTAATGTGACTACATGCTTTCTTAAATCGACACGTGATTTCAATTGGGCTTGCTGTGAATAGTGATTTAGAGTTTTAATATTAAAACTCCGACCTTTTTCAGGAAGTTAGCGTTAAAAGCTCAAAACGGTTAGAGTAACTTATATCCCTCAAAATCTTATTTTAAAGATTATTAAAATAATGCAAAAATTGTAAATAACACTTCAAAATTATCTAGACCTTATTCCCATACATTAATGCATGTAAATAATTTATTTATTATATGTTTTTAGATTTTTGGCTTTCATTTATACCTCTTGTACAATACTTTTTATTATACATTCACTTACATCTTTCCATTAATTCTTTGTACCGAGTTCTCTGTGGGATCGACTAGTAAGTACTCGTACATGCTTAATACAATAGGCATTGAGTGCTTGCGGTTATAAATGTAAAATTTTAGGATTTCTATGTTATGCTTTGATATCTAATTATATTGTATTTGTGTATTAATTAAAAATCACAACAAGTTTTTTTAAAATCACCATAACTATCTATAATAATTTCAGTAATCATTAAGAAGTACACAATAAAAAATAGAGATATATAGTAATAATCTTAATATGCAAATGTGCTACTCAACGAAGATTCTAAAAATTTAAATAAAATAAGATATTTAAGATTTTTGAATATGTGATTTAATGTATTAAGATGACTTAATATTTTACTTTTTTTATGACTTAATATTTAATCAATATCCTTATTAGTCATAAATTAATATTTTACCCTATTTTACTTAAATTTATGACTTAATATTTTACTTATTTTATGACTTAATATTTAATCAACATTTTTTTTAAGATAAATTAATATTTTACCTTATTTTACTTAAATTTATGACTTAATATTTTTGTAATTTTACTTTATATAAAACTAAAACTACTGTCAATTAATTTGAGTGGTTTTGATTTTTAATAAATTAATGTTGATTTAAAAAGGATGTTGATTAAATATTAAATCATAAATTTAAGTAAAATAAGATATTTAAATCTTCAAATATGTGATTTAATTTATTAAGATAATGTATTTAACATTTTAACATTATTAGAAATATTTGAAAAATAAAGGAATAGCTATACTGCAATGCGTAAAGTAAACATGTTTACTTTTCGGCTCACCATGGAGTAATGGTGTAACTTCACAGTTCACAGTAAAGTTATTCTTTTATCTCTTTAAAATAAGAGTAATTGTAGTTATGTTATTTTACATTATATAAAATATTAATTTGCAAAACTTCCTACGGAACTACGATCAATTGTAGTTTTGATTTTTAATAAATTAATATTGATTTAAAAAGATCTTGATTAAATATTAAGTCATAAAAAAGCAAAATATTAAGTTATCTTAATACATTAAATCATGTATTTGAAAATCTTAAATATCTTATTTTATTTAAATTTTTAGAACATTTATTGATTGACACGTGTTAAGTATTATATTTGATGATAAATATTTTTTGTGTTTAAATTATTATTGAAATTTTTCTAGATAATTATGGTGATTATGACTTTATTATTTAACAATTGATTTAGATGGTACAATTGGTTTAGAAGTGTTAAATAAGGTTAAAACTATCTAGGTTAAGTTGTAAAGTAAATATGTTTACTTTACGACATGCCATATAGCTATTCCTTTATTTTTCAGATATTTCCAATAATGTTAAAATGTTAAATACCTCATCTTAATAAATTAAATCATGTATTCGAAAAGTATATTTAATTTTTAAAACGATTAAACTTGATATTCGAAAGGTTATAGTTATTTAAATAAGTGTTAGATATGAATATAATTCATAAATCAACGATAAAAT
Source organism: Amphibolis antarctica (assembly GCA_024699675.1). NCBI lineage: Eukaryota > Viridiplantae > Streptophyta > Magnoliopsida > Alismatales > Cymodoceaceae > Amphibolis > Amphibolis antarctica. The sequence continues at coordinate 17,689 of JAMKPZ010003661.1, read as the reverse complement.
GTTATGTGAAATTTTAAGTTCATACGTGATGGAAGAGTCAATATTTTGATGTTAAAAGACCTGATGATTGATGAAAAGATGAACAATGTATCAATAATTTAACATTAACGTGTGACTTCTTAAGTTAAATACGTGCATTTTAAAGTGCACATAATGTGTGAACAGTGTTGACATTTTAATACTAAAGAATCGTAAAGTTAAGCATAGATGACGTAAAGTTTGATGTTTTAGTGAGGCATGTGAGTTTTTAAGTTAAACATGTGAGATTCAATTTTTATTAAATGAGAGGAATAACTTTATGGTTGTTCCGTGACTCACTTCTTTATTTTAACAGAAGTTCCGTAAATCAATTATTACAAAATCTTTAAGATATGTAGAAGTTAAATGCTTCTCCTAGAATAATGTATATTCTAATTAAAATTAAACATAATGACATGTGGAAAATAATCGATCGAAGAGAACGTAAAAATGTTAAATACTTTATTTTACTTAAATTTATAACTTAATATTTAATCAAAATATTTTTTAAATCAAAATTAATTAATTAAAAATCAAATCCACTCTAATATTTTCATTGAGAATTTTACAAATTATAAGAATATTTCACAAATAAATTGAAGATAGATTTAATAATTAAATCAATTGATTGAAAATATAAAATACAAAATCACACAAATATTTTATCACTTCATCCAAAATTTAAGTCATTGATTTAAATAATTTATTAATCACTTACTCCAACATATTAAAATAATAAATTAACACATGTTAATTAAGCACTTAAAAAAATTAATTACCATATTCATAATCAATAAATAAATAATTAAAATCCTTAAGTTAATTAACATAACTATTAAAAATATACGTACGTAAGTGAAATTTTAAAGTTAAGAGAGAAAGAGTGTGTATGCGTTTTTTTAAGTGAAAAGAAAAAATGTATTTTTAAATTTCACTAGCAAGAGAAAGAGTCACTTTTAAGTCACGTAAATTTCACTTATCGATCTCACGATCGATGAACACGTACAAAACTTAATTCTACAGACACCTACAGAATTCGTACTCTCTTTATAATATAACTAGCTTTTGGCAAGATCACTTTACCTCTCATGTTAGATTAGCTTATAATGTTACAGATGTTATCAACCAAAGCGTTCATTCTATTTCTAACCCTCCTGTTGACATCGTCGCCATTGCCAACAACAATTCCATCACCCTAACAAATGATCTAGATGCTATACCTCACTAGGGCAACCTTTCGGGGATGACAACTAAACACTTTGATACTTTATGCATATTTTGTCATTTTATGCTTATCCTAACTCAAAATTTGTACTTTTGTTTTGTGCTTTACGCATGACTTATCTGTCAAGCTTATACATTTACGCTGCATTTAATGTAAGTATCGAACCACTCTTAAAAAGATAATAACTAAAATAACAATTACTAGATGCACCCTTGGTTAACCAAAGTGATTACTCAAAAAAAGAAAAAACTTAAAACTTCTTATAAGCAAATTTCAAAATTTTTAATCATAAAGACAAACACATTATAATCTTTAGTTACAGTACAATATAAGTAAACCAGAAATTAGTGGTTTTGTCTTGCCTTTTTTGTGGCTTAACTTTCCTCTTTTTGTGTTGATCTCTTTTGTTGCCCAAAGTTGGGTGTACTCCTTTCTGCTTGTCTATGTTATCACCTAATTTTCAGAAAAAAAGAAAAAGTAAACCACAAACTAGCTTACTTGTAGTGTCTGTCTGGTTAAAAATTAAACGCCAGATTTTATTCTCTGAAAGCATTTTTTTTTTTAAAAAAGAGAGAGTATCCTTTGGCACATAATGCGTCTATTTTAACAATTTAGTGAGCATACCTGTTGATCAGACCCTTGAAGGTGACGGCACTCCTAATGCAGTTGAACGTCTCACTCAACCAACTCAACTGTATGACAAATCCCGTCAAAAAAACTCAAATTTCGATGATTCAATTATGAGTCCAGCAGGCTGTCAGCAATGATATGATGTTTGTCATGTTTTTCTTGCTTTTAAACTTGAACTGAAAATTTATCTACTATTAGGTCCTGGTAGGATGAGAAAAATTCAAGATTACGATGCTGTCAACTGGATTGGCCAGCTTCGGGTTCCTGCATCCAAAAAGAGTTTAGGACCTAATAGCCCGCGCACGGTTATCAAAGTAACCAGATGGTAATCAAGTCACCCGCAGGAGTAAAATCTTTAATTGGTCTGTGGAATGCAGAGATGAGAGATCTAGAGAAGCTCTCAAATGCCTGCAACTTGTTGTATCACAGATTTGCATCACAGATAATTATACCAGCCAGAAGCGTATATTACTCGTACCGTATCAGCTAGAAACCATAAAACAAAATAATCTTACGAGGATGTAAGCAAAAAGACAGGATGGAAAGTTCCAGCCGTAAATTTTGCATTTCTTTTAGCACCGTTGGTTTATAAGCTAGTTACACGTGAGGCTTCAACGATTCTGCAAGAGCCACTTGCAAGACATGAATCATAAATTGTTTATAGATAAATAATATAAATAAAAAGTCAAATATCACAAGCATTTACGAAGTGAAGACATTGGAAGAGGAACAAAAATTTTTGACATCCCAAGTTTTCTGGAAAAGGGTTCCAATGCATTCCCCTTCAAACAATGTTGAGCATTCCTGGAAAATATATTCAGGAAAACTGTCAGATTCGTATATTGTTTTGCAGACATAACAGAGAAAAATTAAGAACTAAAAAATCAACTTCTACTAAAAATATAATCGATGTCTTATCAAACTACGAGGGATCGACTACATGAATCCTTTCTTTTCATCTATTTTTATCAATCACTGAATATTCCATTCAGCTATATAATTTTAAATCTTTTTACACTATTTATTCTCAAGAATTTTTTTGATTTTCTCTAACGATTTTTTAATTTCAAGTGAAACATCCTTTTAAAAAAATTACGCTAAACTAAGAACGAGCCTTGATTATGTGGGTGAAGCTTCCAAAGATTTGCAGTATAGTTTATGTGGGTGAATACTCTCAGCAGCCAGATCTAACAAGGCCAAGGTAAGAAAATATTCCATGAATTAATGAAATGAAATTTTTCAGTATTCGAGTGGTAGCCTTACCAAGTTTGTTTACAATCATTACAGAGGCAAGTTCCATATTCTAATGGAAATAAATTGTTGACTACTACCTAATGCAGGGATAGAACAGATTTAATAGAAGTAAAACATCAACTAACTAATACAGAAAACCCAAAGGCAAACTTTATTATTAGCAATCTAATGGTAAGTTTTCCCTACCTTAATTACTTCAATTTGGGTAGACAGTTTACCCTGATATTGCAAAATAAAACAGAATTTCTAACTGTTGCTATGCATTTTTCAAAACAGATACAGTAATTGTAAATTTCTAGGCAATGGCTCCAGAAGTCCTGCGTGTGAGAGAGAATAATAACGTACCTACTTCTTTCTAGCACTTAGCTCAGATCCCGTAGCCCTGTTAGAAAAGGCTAAAAAAGTCAGAACAAAAATGACAAAATTATGCAATATTGCAAATTAATACCTTCCTTGTTGCCTCCATCCAGGTCCAAGTCTCACATTTCCAAAACTTTTGCCCTGTGAAGAGGTCACAGCTGACTGATCAACGATTTTTCCATTTGAAACAGCATTGTCAAAAGCTTGTTTCTTTGTTACAGATGAGAAAACAATTGCTTCCTGGAGAACTTTTGTTTTTGCAGAAGTATTTACATCTGAGCGTTCTTCAGCAATATTAAAACCATTTATTTGTTGGTTTTGAAGGCTTGCAGAGTTTGTATGCCTGTTGATAAATTGCATGGGAGCTCCAGTGCTTAAAGATTCCCCATCAGTACATTGACTTCTTTTGGAACGGTGACCCTGTGCTACAGGGGTAACAACAACAGACTCTGGTAAACATGGGGTAGAAGAAGCACTTGCTGCAGCAAATTTTGCAGCAGCAGATTTTGCTGAGACAATTTTTTGAGCCCCCTCACGAAGATGGACAAAGTCCCTTTCGATTACAAATAGCTGCAGAGACAAGGTCAAAATACATTTATTATAGAAAAGTTATATAAAAACCATTGAAAAATAAATTAAGTTAACAATAAAAGTACCTCAGGATGACAAGCAAGAAAGTCATCGAGTTTCCCATATTTCCTTTTATAATCATGCCAATGAAGAGGGGCAAGCATTTTTGCTAACCTGTTAGGCAACTAAATATGCCCAACTACATATCAGCAAGTTTATTTTGAAAGAAAAGAAATAAAATGTGGACAACCAATGTAACATAATGTTTAATTTATTATGGTACTTACGGTAGAGCTAATTCTAATTTGACCACTAGATCCAGTTGGAACCGCACGAACAATGCAAGCTAACAACGTTTTTTCATCTAGCAAAGCAGGTTTTGAAGGTTTGCTAGATGGAAATGGACTTCCTGTTAAACCTGAGCTATCATAGACAGGAAAATCATGTGAACCATGGGAACGCTTGGAAATTTCTGGCACAGTCAAAACAGTGGCTGGCATAGGTGGTTCTGGCCCCAAGACCTGTTCCTCTAATTCACTTGTGACAGATGCAGTTATCTCATAATGGACCTGCAGAAACAAATGCAAAATTGTGTAACCTAGGAAAAAACACATGATTTTTAAATTCATATTCACATTATCATAGTCAAACTAACTTAATGAAGTAAAAATTAGAAATTTACAATGCCTCCATTCTCTTGATCTTGCATGTTGATTTTTTGAGTAGAGCAACCTTTGGAATTGTTCTTTGATGCATCCAATGCCTCTTCTGGTACCGAATGCTGATCTATATGGGACTCAAGCACCTGAATCAAATATAAACAACAGTCATGACGATCTCTTCAAACATAAACAGTTGAATGCAAACACTAATGATACTAACACTTTCTTTAACAACCTCCACTTCCTCAACCAACTCAGTATTCAGAGATCCAGAAATATGTATGGGGTTGCTAGATGACTTTGAATACCCTGACTGATTAACCTGTTTGACCTCTGAAGGTTCGTAACTACATAAAGCATCCAACCGCAAAGGTTCATCCTCTGTGTGAGATAGTTGATGATGAGTCTCATTGAGCATGCAAGGGTTTTTTGTTTCTTCCTACATGGTTAAAAAACATAAAGATACATCTTTACAAAATAATTTATAGAAAATCTAACAATACATTGTACCTGTTGACTTGGAAAACCTTGATTAGATGTAACTGCCGTAATGGGAAAAATATTATTCAACTGACACTGAGATGTGTGCTGGTTGGTTGGCGAGACAGAAGATGGAGCACCTTGTGGATGCATGACAAAAGACTGTAGAGCATTAAACTGGGCTGGAGGAACAAATGCATGCATTCCAAGCACAGGAGGGGCAAAAGGAATCACCGGAACATGTTCACTCTATTATAAATCAAAAAATTAACACAGTATTTCAGGGAGGTTAAAAAAAGACTACCCAAAGGTAACTAGTATTTCAGAAAATAGTACTTTAACTGATACACCCCAATAATAATGCAAAAGAAGATGTCCCACCTAATGTGACAGTGCCTACCTTAACTGGTGCATCAGAAGCCGAAACCAGGGTTGGTGCAACATGCAAGTTTCCATTGGGAACAAATACTGTGTTATCAATTGCATTGTCATTGTCATTTTCGAATTGTGCCACCTTGTTTCCTATTTGAGTTGAATTATTTGAATTGGTGCCAGTTGTTTGTGAATTGCCACTAAGATTACGTTCTTTTGCTTCAGATAGTTCTATCTGAAGTTGTTGTATGATTTGCAGAAGATGCCTCTCCATATCTGTGTACTGAATTCACATGTACAAAAGAATTTAATATTAGACCTCATCTGAAAGCAAGATATTATTAGATTGGAACATATTAATATCTAGGGTAGTTCATTCTCTTCAAACATACCAAGTTACAAACACATCAACCTAGATAAATATATATGGGAAAGCAAAGCTGACATGAACAAACCTGGCGAACTAAGCAACCCCAATATTGATTGAATTGTTCAGTACGCTCTCGCAGTTCAGCTTGTAATGACTGACTGGTTGATGATTGGAGGGCATCCATTTGAACACGTGCAATCCAAGCTTGAGCTTCCCTAAGCTGCTCATCCTTGTAAATGATAGTCTCTTGTGAAATCCTATGCTGGAAAGAACATTCAAACTGTTAAATTAATGTCTTATGTTGTATGGGTTAATGAATTGTTAGATATCTGTTTAAGCCAAGACCCTAATCACCTTATATAACACTTGTAATCCTTTTTGTTAGTTATAGTCACATATTTTTCCTCTTCTCTCACATAGTATCAGAGCCCAAGAAAAAAAATCCAAAGGCATCCACCACCAGCTGTTGGCAACCCCCACCCAAACAGCACCAGTGGTCCTCCACCAGCCATCAGCCACTTTTCCCACCCCAGCAGCTGCCGCCCACCCTTCCCAGCCATCCAACAGGGACATCCAGTGCCTCCTGCACCCTCTCCAGCTGCCACTCTCCCCTCCCACCTAGCAAGCCGATGCCAGGTCATCTCAAGTCATCAGACCCAACCTGCAGCCCTATCTGGCACCATCCCTCTCTCCTGCAGCCACCATCTGGTCAGCTGCCCTCTCTCCTTCCAATCACCACTCTAGCTGCTGGTTTTCGCTGCTGAACAGCCCATAAATAGGGCTGCGTAACCTCTGGACAGCAACTTCTGAAGGTGGATTCAACCTGTCCACCTGCCACCCTATCTCTGAGAAGACTAAAAGTACTATGAAATGCCATTTTCTCCTACAGATCAGACCTGCTGTGGTGAGATCAGACTGATTTAGAAAGGAATTGTGTCTGGCAATGAACACTTACTCAAGAATTTGAGTGGAAGAATTTGAAAAACTGAACAGGAAGAATGATTTGATGTGGGACAAAAGCTTTCAGGCATTGATTGCCATACACCAGAAGCTGAAACATCTCAACCAACCACTGCTTGATGTGAAGGACAATTCTTAGGATGATCCATATGCAAATTGTCAAGAATAAGAGAGAGGAACTTGTATTACTAAGATAACATAAGACCTGTATTTATAGAGGTTGCATAGTACACGCAAGATGACTTTGAACAATGTGGGACTAAACCCACACATAAACTAAACTTTAATGCATTAACTCTAACACTCCCCATTAAATTAGAGCATTCAATTTGATATAAATTAAAAAAACATAAAATGTAAAGACTCCAAAAACACTTTCTTTTCTGTGCATGTTCGCCACACGTACCCCATCTTTTTTCCCTTCTTTGTCTATCCATCTTCTTCCTCCTTTGATTATTGTTTGCAACCCTAATGGGTTCAAGTGGTGGCAATTGGAGATGGACAAAGGTCAACACACCAAAATGAGAGATCAAAGAGAGAATCACTAGATTTGTAAGGAGAACCGTTTGCAAACACCAGAAAAGTGTTAAAGGAGAGTCACCTCCATCAAGCATAGAACATCTTGAGAGAAGGGCCACAAGAGTCGTGTGACAAGAGGAGAAGCATTGGAAAGGTCACCTTCATGAGCCGAAGTAGCATGAGAGGTTGCGCCTATGTGAGATTAAGCAACAAAACCAAAGAAGTAGGATAGGTTGCCTACATGAGATTAAGCGGTAGAAAAGGGTGTTTGTGCTTGAGAGAGTAGCATAGAGAGCCACAGGAGTTGCACAACAAGAGGAGAGCCATTGGAGAAGTCACCTTTGCAAGTCAAAGTGGCAGAGAAATTACTTACTCGAGAAAAAGCAACAAAAGAGCACATTCAATGGAGTTGCATAGTGTAAGTGCACCCTTCCATAACATCACATGCCACTACTTCACCCTTTTGCACCCATCCATAACATCACATGCCACTACCTCACCCTTAGGTACTACACCCATCCATAACATCACACACCACTTACCTCACCCTCAGGTACTACACCCTTGGCTACCTCTATGGATGGTTCTTGATCATGGACTTTAGGATTCCATCACACATGTTAATTACATTTGACCCATTTATCCAACTGTTCAAATTATCTGATATTCATTCTATTACCATTACTAATGGCCAAATGTGTTTTGAGATAAAACACTATTTGTGCTACGTCTCAAATCACATTAATTAAGTCCTCTATGTACCTATTTTCTTTGTCAATCTCTTGTCTATTATTGTTATTACCAAGCAATTGATATGTTCAACAACCTTTGCTCTTGTTTCATTATGTCTTTCAAGATCTACAAACAGAAAAGAGAATTAGTTTAGGGAGGGTGTGAGCAACGAAAGGGAGTCTACTTGTACATTCAAGATGTGATATCCCAGAGACTTTCACTTGTTTGCATAGCTGAACTATTTATTATGTAGCACCTTCAGCTAGGTCATCCACCTCATCAAAATCTTCAATAAACTCTACCTTAGATATATGTTTTTCCATTTTAAGGTATATTTGTACACAATGGAAAATCAGAAAGGGAAAGAAAAGAAATTTAGAAGATTTAGGAAACAAAAATTCAGAAAATTTGAGGATTGTTTGTGCACAACATGAAAAATCTAGAAAGCCAATACAATGCAAAATTTTACAAAAAGTAAATAAAATTTGTGAAAATGAAGTACAAATACAAGTAAAGCATAAACATTTAAATAAAAATTCATAAGTTTCAATACAAGTACATAAAGCTTTTTAATACAAGTGATTTAGATAGAATCATAAAGTTTAAGGCATCAAGGGTTCACAAGGCCAAGGGCATTGGGGACATTGACCATCAAGGGCTCACAAGGGTGTAGGGGCATTGAGTGTCAAGGGCTCAAAAGGGCAGAGGCATTGAAGTCATGGCAACGGAGGCAAAAGTGTTGACAACTCACAAAGGAGACAGAAGTGTTGAGGGGCTCACACATCAGGTGGGGTGGAAGAAATTTTTAGATTTCTAAAGGAGGGAGATCGGAAAATCCAAAATGTTCACCCATTTATACTAGGGAAATTTTCAAAAATTGTTTCCCAATTTTCTGGACGACACAAATGCCCAAATTCTAACCTTTTCCTTTTCAAAATTTCCCTTTTAAGATTTCCTAGTGAGACAAACACCCCCCCCCCCCCTTGGTATCAATTATGTCAGTTGGGTAAGTATAAGCATACCATATAAGAGTTTATGTCTAGTCAAGAGTCAAAGCCCATTTGATGCAATCCACTTTAACGTATGGGGTCTTATAAGAACTACAACAACTAATTATCAATATTATTTTATTTTATTGATAACTTTTATCATGATTCATGGAGTTTATTTGTTTGAGGATTGTACTAAAATTGCTAACGTTGTCGAAAAATTGCTAAAATAATAAATCAATTTGTTGTGACTATCAAGATTCTTTGTACAAAAAATGCATTGAAATTTGTTTAAACTAGCCTTTAATAGCATTGTGAATCTTTTGATGTTATCTATCAGATTACATGTGTAAACACGTCTCAACAAACTATGATTGCAAATTGTAAACATCGATACCTACTCAATGTTGCAAATTTCATCTCTTGACCTATAGAATCCAACACAGTCACTTACAGATGAATGTTTACAATCAAATGCATACCAAATGAGACCATAGACAAATACAAGGCGTAACTAGTTGCACATGGTTTTACACAAAAGTATTGTGTTGATTATATGGAGATTTCCTCTCCTATTGCTTGACTGAGTTCTATACAAGTATTGTTTTCTCTCGTCATAAATCAGTGTTGAGAGCTTATATAGCTAGATGTGAAGTAAGAGGTAAACTGTCAAAATAGATGTTTATAGATCAACCTCTCAAGTAAACTATGGTCTCAGGTACGTGCTTGATTCAAGAAGATCAATGGCATTGTTTGTACCATTGATGGTTTTCAACATTGTGCTATTGATCATTTACTATTTTACAGTAAGATGAACTAGGGCTACATGATAATTACAGTTTATACAAAAGATATTCTACTGACTGTTAGTGACATTGCAAGTATTCAAAAAACAAAGGACTACCTTCAGCTTCATTTTGTTACAAAAGGCGTGGACAAACCCAAGTATTTTTTAAGTATTGAGTCTGCATATGCAAGAGACAAAATGGTGTTGTCTTATAGAAGGAGAATGTGTTAATCCTCGTATAGGGGACCAGTCTGGTTGAATGCAAGTAAGAGACCACTCTAGTTGACCGAAGTCTAGATTTCTGGAACAACTCATCACCTATATAGAAGAAATTGGGAACCCACTCATAATCAGATGTGGATGACTTGGGCCACTTAGATACTTGCCAAGTGTTCTATTTAGAAAATTTGAACATGTTTGGGAACAAAAAGGGGGTTGGATAATGATAGATGCAAAGTACATCTTACCATCTTAAATGTTATTTGATGGAGAAAATGGTCCGAGAGAAATAGTGATATTCAAAAATACAACCCAAGATAATAATTATTTCTTCACCAAAGTGCTTGGTTGCATGGTAGAATGGTCAAGATCTTGAAGGGCAGCCAGGATTTCACCAATGCAAGATGCATGGTTTCGGAATCTTGTGACACTTTAGTCTCCTTGGGCACCAATATGGCCTTGAGTTGAGCTTTTTCTTTATTCTTTTTTATTTTTATATAGTAATTAGATCTCTTTTCAAGAAATCCTCCTATCTCTTTGTTTTTTGGGTTTTTAGTCTAGCAATGGCTTGTGTAGGCCCTTTATGCATTCTTAATTTTTAATAATGTTACTTTCTATTGTTGCTAATGTTGGAGTCTATGAATTTCAACAACTAAGATATGCTACATAATTGTATGCAATGTTGTAGATTATGAGTGCATTTGTTTTAACTCCAAAGTACAACTTTTAGTTCCTAGAGTAGCACTATGGTAGTATTTTAAAGGAGCAGTATTTACAAGGAGTTGTAATTTAAGAATTACATTTGTTTATTAGAACAATAATTTTTATAAAGTTTCAATTTTACCTTTGAAGGGTCTTTTTTTTAAAATGTGATGTAATTAACATTTAATGAGTTGTTTCCAATTAGTGATGATATTTTATTCTTAAAAATGTTTTTATTATTATTAAGGATATTTTAAATGTCAAATTTAAAATATATATGTAAGAATACATTTTAAATTATGTGATGATATATATAAGAATATATTTAAATGATTATGTAAAGATATATGTAACTTTTGTTTCCAATTAGTGATATTTGTATTTATTATTGTTTTGAGATTAGAAGGACATTCATGTCTTTTGGACCGAGGAGAGGAGTTGCTTAAAAGCAGCTTATAGATCTTTCCAAAAATAAACATAAGAGAAGTTACAACACTAGGAGTTGGGAGCTGCTACAGGGACAAGATCTGCTATGTTTGCTTGGTTTTTTTCAAGAACTGCTTCTAGCAATGCCAAAAGCTAAGAGCTCTTGTAAACAAATACATCCTATATTTACACCAGAAAGTATTAATATATAAAAATACACCAAGATAAAATAAAATATAATAATATCTTTTAAAATATATAAAATGAAAATTAAGAAAAAAATATGGCCATGCATCAAAATGCCCACACCTTGTCACCTAGGTAGCCCCAAAGCAATACCCTGATAACTATGGTGGGATCGTCCTTTTACAACAATTTTTTTCAGTTCTTACTAAAAAATAGAAACATCCATTTTGAATTCATTGCAACCATCAATCAACCAAGACAAGTATTCAATCCAAATTGACAGTGCACATTAAAATTTTCAGTCTCAGAGAACATTTAAATGCATTGCTGATAAAGAGCATACTGTTGCCACTTTAGATTTCAGTGGATAATTAAAAATAAAAAATTAAGACAGCACAATGTGTGTTGCAAAAGTGATACTAAAACTCTTCAGGTCAACAGATACTTAAGGCAAGTTGATTTTACAGGGATGGAAATCACCTGCTCCTGCAATTCAAGAAACTGATTCTCTTTTTCTTGTGCATGTTCTCGAAGTTCATGGATCTGTTTAACAAATTCAGCCCTTTCCAGCTCAGAGTTATCACGTTCTCTTCTGCAAACAAAATATGTTGTTAGTTTGCTTGCAACAGCAAATACAGAATCAGATGGTGTGCAAGTATTTTATTTGGATTGAGCTTATAGTTTCAACACAACAGTACATATTTTTGCTTCTGTTAAAACCATGTGCTTCACTAAACAAACAAATGAAAGAGCAATAGAATGATCCATTCAATAAAACAACAATAATCGATGCTTTAATCTCACTACAAGGTGTTGATGAAAACAATCTTTAGTTTCCTTCCCGTTAAATTATGTGATTTATATCTTTTTTTTGTCTGCCACTTTAAATTTCACCTAAATTAACTAATTCATCTTTCCTTATTAGAAGTGCATCTATAAGCCTTTTTTGTAATTTTAAGGATATGAAAAAACCATTTAAGATAATATTCTCTTATTTTATCCTCAATAGATGCAACTCCTAGCCTAATTTAGATGAAATCATTCAACAAAACATAAATAGCATTGAAAAAAAAACAGCATTTTACCTAAAAGTTGCTAGCTCCTTACTCTGCTCCCTGAGAAGATCTTCTTTAGCCCAGGCCTGGAGATAACAAAGAAATAAATGACATCCATGCTGAGTTTTTTGCACAACATAAAAAAAGTATAACAGAAAAGGATCACAAAACAAACTGCTTCATTGTCAATTTTAATTGCTCGCAATTCCATTTCCTTTTGATCCATCTGCATCTCCAAATCATGTATGCGTTGTTCTTTTTCTTGTAGTTGTTCCTGGTAAGTCAGAAAAAGGAAATGAATTGTATTGACTAACGGATGGAAATAACCTCAATACCCATCTTTATTTTGAGTAGCTGCATTGCCATCAAGGAAGGAGCACCACACAGGATAGCTAGTTAACTTAAATACATACCATTTAATTTCTAATTATACATTTCCAAGTTGGCCATTCCTTTCAAATAACAATTTTTCACTTGGGATCAAAATAGAATGCATTAATATTTGAATATTCATCAATTATAGAAATTACATCCATAGATTATATGGTTAAATATGACAAGCATATTGAAAATGTACAAAATATCTGGCACACTTAACACAACAAAAGCCAAAAAAGAAACTCTTATAAACCAACAAGACTATGGCAACTAGTCCACCACTTGCATAGAAACGTGTGAGCCACTCTCTTTGTCTAAGCAAGAGCAAAGGATGATAGCCAAGGCTGATATTAGGCCTGTAAGTGGATATTTAAAATTTAAAAGGTGAGTAAAATCCAAATTCATTTAGCATGAAATTAAACAAATACAAAAACAAACAAACCTTAATCAGATTATGAAATTCATGTGCAAAAATATTCGAATCAAATTTACATATATAAGATACCCACCTATTAAAATCTGATACAATTTCATTTACGTATCTAATCAGACAACACATTTTATATTTATTACTTTATTTATGAATTTAGCATTTTATCATTATAATAATATTTATCTTTATAACTATAATATTTAATGTAAAACAATCGTATTCAAATTCAAATATTGAAATTAGGCCATTCAATAAAATATGGTACATCAATATGAAATAGTCATTCAAATTCAAATTTCTAAATTCAGATATTCTGATTGAATTTTTCCAATATTTAGGAATTATCCAAACTTGTATTTTCAAAATGAAATATTTAGATTCAAATATTATTCAAAATTAGAATTTCAAATTCAAATATTCAGATTTGGATATCATCCAAATTTGAATAAATCCAATATACCTGGATTTGAATATTTAAATAATTATCTAAATATTAATTATGCAAGTTTGAAATTAAATGAATATGGATTTTGATATAGCCTAGCTCAGATCCGCCCCATTTGCACCCCTATAGCTAAGATCAAACATCTCTTAGCACAAAGGAACTTCATGCAAATGGAAATATGATTAACACCATAGTTATAAAGCTGAAACAACTTGTCTTAGGCTACTAGGCTAGGCAAGGTGTGGGAGGTCACATAAGCAAGTCTAAGTAGTTGAAGATTACTTAAGTTGTCTTGGGGCACTTTGATAATCTCATTTCCTTAATTTCCTTGATTATCTTATTGAAATTTAATACTTTTAATGACACTTCTTTCTAACTTTTAGTGTTTAATTTTCCTTTTATTTTCTATATTTCTTTTTTATTAACTTCTGAGAAAGTTCTCTGTGGGAACTCCTCCATGCCTGATAGTCATGCAAAAAAATTGGACCTTGGTAGGAACCCAACTTCTTCAAATATGTTAGTGTTCTTTGTATTTAACTCCCCATAAGTGACACACATGATACAAGGATCTCACTATAAATAGCCAATTCCCACTCCATTGCCACACTTGTAAAGGATAATCAGCAGAAACAAGGCAGCCATGTGAATAAAGAATAGAATTCATACCAAGTTCACTGACTCTGTATCAACCAAATCACTTCAAAAACAGGAAGCCCACACTACCCCAAAAGGGGAACACTCAAAGTGTTCTTCAACTCTCACCTAAGAGTTAAATGCAATGAAGTCCAACCTTGGGAATTCAACGGCTGAGGGTATTGGAGGCAACCAAAAACCCCAAAATTGATACCCCTACCATTCCCCACCTCTAGCTTCAACCTACATCTAGCCACCTCAACCTCTAGAATACCATTCCACAAGCACAAAACTCTTGTAGACCAACCACCCAACCTACCAACTATGCTAGCCACAAACCATTTTTTCCCAATAATTTCTATCGATAACAATGTTCACCCCCTCATCTAAAAAAAACACCAAATCCATTTTCCCAACAAAACCAACTTCATATATTAGATATTCTAAAGGCCCAAACCACCCTCACATTTTACTCGTCAAATTTTGATTCAAGCCATTAGTTGCAGTCCAGAAAAGGTACCCTTTTTCCCACCTTTCCATAAGAACTGACATTGTATGCTTTCAAGGTGATAGGAAACAAAACCTGGCATTTTAAACAATGACATATAATGTAAATGAAGATTAATTAGGACAAAAGAGACGAAAGCTGCTTTACCATTATAGGAGAGGAATCTACCAATCCATCAAGACAGTTGTTCATATCTAACAATAACTGGCTAGTTTCCAACTACCAAAGGAGAGATCAAGAAAACATTGGCTCTGTTTGTTGTTACCAAAAATAACTCTCATAGTCATAATGACATGAGAGTTTCCAAATGTAGCTTTTTCTTTTTTTTTACTATGACCTTCAATCATATCAACATTAAAAAATATAATTCCACTATTCTACACACTTTATTTAAATGTTAAAACAAATACAAATCTTTGTTGTCTTGTCAAAGTAGCCCAAAAATCAATGCATTTTTTTCTTGTTTGATAGGCATAGCCTTTGAGAGCTACTTTTTTCCACTTCTGAAGCTGAAAAAGCTCATAACAAACACAGCCATTGTAAATGCTCAATTAGCGTCACAAAAGAGAATGGTATCATCATACTACAAGTGAGTCGCACTTAAAATACCTTTATGCAACCAAAAGCCTTCAATTAAGCCATTTAACTAAGATTTAAGACACAAACACCTAAAAACCAAACAAGATATGACATAGTGGGTCTCCCAAATGAAGGCTTCTATTGCAAGCAAACTCTACTATCAAAATATCATTGACCGAGACTAATAGAGATGCAAAACTAATGTGATATCCAATCCAATCGCAACCCTTAACACTGAAGCCCATACAACACATGACCTATTCCAAGCAACTCCACTAAACACCATTGAAGGCTTTCACCATGTCTAACTTCCACAACAATATCAGCTTCTTATGTCTCCATTAAGCCTCGATGCATTCATAGGCTACCCAGAAGCCATCCAAAATTTTTTGATCCTTTACGAAGGCAAATAGATGGTCTTCAATAACATGATTAGGATTAGGGTTGGGGAAGAAGAAGAATGGAGAAGAAAAGGGGTAAAAAAGAGAGAAGAGAAAAAATAAAAAATAAAAAATAAAAAGGAAGAAAAATAAGAAAGGAAAAGATGAAAAAGAAAAAATTGGTGATGAATAAAAAGAAAAAAAAAGAAAAAGGGAAATAAAGGAAAAAAAGATAAATCAAAAAAAAAGAAAAATGAAAAGAAGAATAGAGAAGAAACTACAAATTTGATGTGTAAAAAAATCAAGAAGTCAGAAAAAAATGAAGAAAAATGATTTATTTTTAATAACTTGTAAGCTTTATCAACTTTCTATGATAGTTATGAAATTTTATTTTATTAACTCAAATTTCAATATTTTCTATCATATTTTTTTACTTTCTTATGAATTCCTAAATAGGCACAAACACTTTATTTTTTCTGTTAACTTTCTATTCCAATAGTTTTCAGAACATTTTGAAACTTTCTTTCCAATAGATTCTAAAGGCACAAACAAACCCTTAATCTCTACTACCGTGAAAAAAGAACCCATAGCTTGCCTTTGAGAAACAATAATTTTATAAAAATCAAGACCATAAAGCTCAAAAAAAAAAGATATCTTTTCTAGCCTAGTGCTCAACAAAGAATATCTAATTTGATAGTGAATTCGATTTTTATTTGAGAAAGTAGCTCCTCTGATGCAAACTAAACCCAGCTGATTGATTCATTACTGGTTGCAAGTCACCCTGTGGAAGAGTTTGGCATTCTTGTCCCCTCTTGTGACCATAATGCCCTTGAACACTATCTCCAAGCACTTTTCCTCTTTACCTAGCCATTCTTCTAATGATTGTTTCAAATTCTAACTAGCCATAACGCCCTTGAACACCATAAACTCATTCTCGGAAGGTAATCACCCACCCACCAATTAAATCCTCATTCAAATTTAGAATTGCCTCCTTAAACTCGTAAATACGCATAGACACAGTATTCTCATCACCATCACCCTTCACTCAATTGGAAAGGAGTGCTTCCCCAGACATCAAGGAGCTCCTCTCCCTTAATGGCCTCTGACCCATCATTAACATCCTCCATGACCCACCAAGCACCTTCATGCATAGCCTCTTGATGACCCACCCTACCACACCTACATTTCCATCCATTGCAATAGTCCTTTCTTTAGTGCTCCTTCTCAAAACACTTCAAGCATATCACCCCTCCATCAAAGAACTCCTGAAAATCACTACATTGGCACCTGTAGCCACTAGGTGAGCAGGCGACTTCCAACAGAAAAACCCTAAAACCAACAGCTTTTGTTTGAAGTCAACAATGGTAATTGAATTCTCTGACACAAATGTCCACCCACCATTGTATCTGTGATATCTCAAGTCCCAACCATCGTACTTTAGTAAGGCTAAAAGCAAAGGGGAGAAAATATTTTTCTGGCACAACATGAGGGGAAATAGGCATACGATATTACTGACCTGGCATAGTGAGACCTAATTAATTTCTCATTGAGTCAGTCTTCGAATTACAGGGTTCACACTATTAAGCTGAATTACAAGCACACAAATGTCCACCCACCATTGTATCTGTGATATCTCAAGTCCCAACCATCGTACTTTAGTAAGGCTAAAAGCAAAGGGGAGAAAATATTTTTCTGGCACAACATGAGGGGAAATAGGCATACGATATTACTGACCTGGCATAGTGAGACCTAATTAATTTCTCATTGAGTCAGTCTTCGAATTACAGGGTTCACACTATTAAGCTGAATTACAAGCA
>JAMKPZ010003659.1:0-18488 GCA_024699675.1 Amphibolis antarctica | reverse complement strand
TGATATTTCACGAGTTTTTAATAAATATGAGGCATATCCATTTTTCGAACCAATAGTAAATAACATGAAACAAAAAATTTTAAAATATTGGAATGAAATCCCTACATTATATATTTTGAGTGCATGCTTAGATCTTAGGTGTAAAATAAAATATGTTAGTAAATTAATTAGAGGAATACAAATGAGTTTACGTGTAGATTTAGGATTAAATGTTAGTACAATAGAAGAATAGTTAAATCAAATGTTTGATTTATACACATAAAGATATGGATTAAGAATAAAACATTCTCCTCCACCAATGTCCACAATATCAGAATCAAATGTTAGACCATCTTTCGATAATTCTTTGGCATTTTTACAAGATCCAAGAACATAGTTCACCTTAAATTGAAATCTTATAAAACAAAATATACTTCCAAGTTTCACATTAAATTGAAACTTTACAAAATCAAATCAACCAAGTATATGTATCAAGCCACATTAAACCCTACGATAAATTTCTCCTCATATAGAAATTTATGCGAATAAATAAAAAAATAAAATATAGTTTCACATGATCACATCATATTAAAACTCAAATCATACCAAATTCGAAAGTAAAACCTTGTAAGCTCTACATTAAATTGAGGCTTTCATATTAAATAAAATTTCAAACGAAATTGATAAGTTTCACACAAAATTGAAACTTATAGCAACCAAATTAAACTTAATTAAATCAACTATCCAATTAAAGTCTTATACGACATTAAACCCGAAATTTTAAAAAATAATATTAACAAACATGAAATTGCTTCTAGACAAGAGCCTAAACCATCTACAAATTCTAAATGTTTTAGATAAAAATATATAAAATATCTAAAACGTTTATAAATTTAAACGAAAGTCAAATTGAAGTTGCTCCTAAACAAGAGCTTAAACTGTTTATAAATTTAAAATTTAAATCAAAAATTGAAATGCTCTTGGACATGAGCTTAAATCATCCGCAAACTTAGATAAAATTGAAATACTCCTGGACATGAGCTTAAACCGTCCACCAACTTAGATAAAATTGAAATGATCCTGGGCACGAACTTAAACTATCCACAAACTTAAACAAAAATTGAAAATGCTTCTAAACAAGAGTCCAAATTGTTTATAAATTTAAGCAAAACTAAAATTAACCCGCTCCTAGGTAGGTGCCTAAATTGCCTATAAACCTTGATATTTTAGATAAAAGAAACATAAAAGGCATCTAAAATATTTAAATTTAAAGTTAAATTACTCTTGAACATGAGCCTAAATTGCTTAAAAAATATAAGATCGAGCAATTTCCAATGTTAGATTTTATTGCAATTACAACTTGTATTTATAATTGTTGTTTACATATATGCAATGAAACTTTTCATATATTGTGTGCATCCAAGTGTAGTAGCATGATGCAAATAAGATATTCTTTTTCAAAGAAGTTGTAAGGTACAAAATTGGTTGTCAACTCTTGAGAGATCTCAAACGCAATTGAAATACATAATGCCTAACTCTAGTGTATTTTTTAATAGATAAATTATTATTTGTTGTGTTTATAAAAAGAACCCTACAATGACTAGTTTAAGTATGTGCTTTATTTAAAATGAAGTTAGTTATTCTGTTTATGAATGTAGTTCATATGTGGCTTATTTATGAATTAAATGTGCTTTTTTATAAATGAAGGTGGTCAAAGTGTCTATGAATGTAGTTTATATGTGACTTGTTTATGAATGTGCTTTTCTTGAAATGAAGGTGGTTATTGTGTTTTTGTCTTGTGCAAGCACCTTCTTGTTATAATTTTTTCTATGTTGTATGTTATATGGGAAATAAAACAATATTTTTTCTCAACCACACTTTCTAGCTAATATGTTTTTTCTTTATCTAGAAAATTTCAAACCTCTACAAACATGCTGGTGTTTGGCTTCTTATTGATAATACAAATGCAGTTGCTTCTTCTAACTAACATGAATCTATTTGTTTAAAGTATTCTTCTAATTTCCAATATTGCATTTCACAACTTGCGCATGTGAAATGTAGATTTTTTTGAGATGTTATTGTATACATGATGAATGTAAAAATTAAAATAGCTAGTGAATTGAAATGCAGATTTTTTTGACGTACTTGTAATGTTGAGTGCAGGAAGTGAAATAGCTTGTGAATGTAAATTGTAGATTGTTTTGACACATTTTCATATGTGTGTTGAATGTAGAAATTAAAATAGCTAGAGTGTGTAAAATATAGATTTTTTTGAGATAACATTTAAAAAACACACTTTAGTTGATGAAATAATCAAGTGGTCATTTCCATACCACAAGCATGCTGACTATTCTTATTCAGGTCGATGCACAGCATATGCATTTGGTAACACGGATCCAAAAAACATGTGAGTTATTCTATTTTGTTCTTCCCATTTTCATTTTATGCTGATAATGTTATTTGGTAATCTATAATAAACCTCTATTACAGTCATATGGAAAACATAAGAGAATGAGAGATACAACAAGATCTAATATTACATGGTCTTGAAATTTGATAAGTATAATTAATTTATTACTTAAAATTTAAATAATATTTATTTTTATATTATTATTTATTACTGTTGTAAGCGAAACTCGAATGAAGATAATTAATTCAAGGTAAATTATATTTTTATAGCTCAATTTCCATTTAGAGGAACAAAAAAGGACTTTCCTAATTGTTAGTAATAAAGTGAAATCTTTATCACCTGGTAATGAATAGTAATATTCCTAATATGATTCCCATGAATATTACTACATGTTTTAGTGTGTTATGCCTTTGTATTTGTGCAACAGAAAAAGAAATTTTGCATTTTAGTGTATTACATATGGCAGGATAAGATGAAGGTGAAATGAAAACTGTTTGACTTTGTAGCAAGTTCAATAACAAATAAAATTGAAGTATTGCGCTAAAAAATTCTTGTTTGATTGTAACAGAAATTAAGTACTGCAAATCAACTAATTTTTATCATGCTGTTGTGAGAAGCATCTGGTTTTGTGGTGTTTACTTTTCCTGAAATGATTATTATTGCCTTGTGCCTATTTTCCTTTGCTTCTAACAACATGATGAATCATATCTAAAATTATGAATCATATTCTCATGTTTCTTTCATTGCATATCATGTGTTTCATCAAATATATATATAAACTTGGGAGTTTCATACAAAATCCTTGGGAGACATGTGAAGCTTCTGAAGACTTATTTAATGAGCCCTATTGCTTGCAGTCTTTTGGGAGGTCCACGGTTGGTGGGTTTCCGCAAGGTCAGTGCATTTACTTGTTCAATGCAAATAATATTTCCTTGTACTCTGGTTTCTTCTCTAGATTTATGGGCAGTGTTGCTAAAGGTTGAAGTTATTTATAGTTGTATTACTAAAACGCAATAACTTAAAAAAGATAGACATCACTTATCTATTGTTCCAAAATTCTTACATTCTTACTCTTCCTTCTTCCACCTCCTTTCACACTATTCTTCTTCATCTTCTTCTTTTTCTTTAACCCCTCAGTAATATTAAAACCCTTCCTCCGAGGCACAACCCCCTACCAAAAAGAAAAATGAAACCAAGATGCCACTAGAGGTGTTAATTGGGTAAGTCAAATCGTGTCGATACGATAAATGAAAAGTAACACAACGCGATACGATTTGAACGACACGAAATGACACGATCTGCAGTGGCACGCTGCACGGCTTGAAGGCAGGAAGGATCAAAGAGGAAGGTCGAAACGTGGAAACCGTCGACGCTGACGGGGTCAGCTGGGGAGGGCGGATGCTACGGATCAAGGAGCAGAGGAGGGGGCCGGCTAGGGGGCTTGGCCTGGCCGGGGGGGAGACCGCCACGAGGCCCGCGAGTCCGCGACCCTGTCGGCACTCGGCAGTCAGCAGCGACGACAGGCGATTCCGCGGTAGGGGCGGAGGGCGGCGGCCGAACTGCTGGAGGGGCCACTGCCAAGCAGGGGGGTGAGTGCCAAGCAGGGGGGTGAGTGCCGAGGAGGGGAGGACCGGAGGGTCGGCGGCCGAACTGCTGGAGGAGCGACTGCCAAGCAGGGGGGTGAGTGCAGAGGAGGGGAGGACCGGAGGGGCGGCGGCCGAACTGCTGGAGGGGCGACTGCCAAGCAGGGGTGTGAGTGCCGAGGAGGGGAGGACCAGAGGGGGGGCTGCCAAGCTGGGAGGGGAGAGTGGGCGAAGGAGGGGCTAGCTCATTTGGGTTCAGGGGAGTGCAGGACTACGGGGTCTGCAGCCTGCGGGCAGAGGAGGAGCCGAGGAGGGCCAGCTCGTTAGGGTGGGTGGGGGGGGGCGATTGGGCAAACGGGCTTACAGGCGCACCAGCGGAGGAGGAGAGGAGGCGCTGCCCGTTGCTCCAAGCCTCCAACGGTTGAGGCGGTTGCTCCTCGAATGACGTCAACAACCTCCAACGGGCTGCTCCTCCAACGGTTGAGGCGGTTGCTCCTCGAATGACGTCAACAACCTCCAACGGGCTGCTCCTCCAACGGATGGCGGTTGCTTCGACGGACTGACGAAGGCTCAACGAGCGGCTAGACAACGGGCAGCTAGGACGACAGGCGACCGGCAACTCCAACGGGAGGCACTTCCATAGCTATAAAATGGGTTGTACATTCCAACAAATTTTCTCAAACTCTAAACTTCTTAAGTCAATCAAACTTTCAAATTTCCTCTTCAAAAAAGTTCACAAAATCAAGAAAATTCTCTCTCAATCTCTCATTTTCTCACTTCTCAGCAAAATATTTCTCAACCTTGTCTCTCAATTTTTCATTTTTCAATTACAATCACAAATAACAATTTCCTGATTCTTTTCACGGTTTTTAATCTCACTTTTGAAAATGACTCACAATGAAAGATATGATCCCAACTCTCTAATTGCTCCCTCTTAACTTAAAATGTCACAATCGTTAATGTCAATAAAATCACGAAGAATGGCTCATATCTAGAGTAAATTTATAATAAAGATGAAGACCATAAAAGATGATATTACAGAAAATAGGATATTTTGTAATATATGTAATATCAACTTTTCCGATAAAAGCTCATATGGTATTGGTCATTTAAACAAATATATAACTACATATAAAAGTAGATATAATAAAAATAAAATAATTGAAACTCAAATTTCTTTTACTTATAGTGGTATTCTTTCATCATGAAGTTATGATCATAAATCAAATATAGAGGTATATGCTAAATTAATTTGTTTAATTTACCTATTAATTTTAATGAAAATAAATTTTATAGAAAATATATTACTAAAAAATTGTATATATAGGAGGGTAAAAATGTTAAGCGTATATCTAAAAACACAACTACGAAAGATGTTATTAAAGTATTTAACAAACTTAGACATGAACTTATTAATGTAATAGGTTCAATTATAACTTGTATTGCATGCACATTAGATATATAGGAGGGTAAAAATAAAAAAGATTATATTACTATAACTGTTCATTTTATTGATAATAATTAGATTTTACAAAAATATTAATAGGATTATTTAGAAAAATTGCATATCTTCGTAATGCTGAAAATGTTTTTTCTAATGTTATTGAAATTTTTGATTATATGGTATAAAAAATAAAATTGGTAGTATTACTTTTGATAATGCTACTAATAATATTATCACAATTCCTATGTTTAAAAGTAGATTGAATCCATCAATTGGTTTTGAATTATTTTATCAAAGATGCATATGTTATATTATTAATCTTATTATACAAGTAGCTATTGTTGATCTTAAAATTTATATTGATAACATAAAGGATGCAATACATTGCATTACAAGTGCAGGTAAAAGTATACATGACTTTAATCTTGTATGTGAGTCATTTGATTTATTGCATAAAACATTTACTACTAATGTTTCTCATAGATGAAATTATTTATATTTAATGTTAGAAAGTTATTTACCTTATCAAGAAGCTATTAAATCTTATTATAATTTTTTTGTAAATGATTATACTAAAGAATTAACTGAACAAGATTTTGAAATTGTTAAATGTTTTGTTAATTTTTTAAAACTATTTTATGATGCAACGGTTAGATTATCT
Organism: Amphibolis antarctica; assembly: GCA_024699675.1. NCBI lineage: Eukaryota > Viridiplantae > Streptophyta > Magnoliopsida > Alismatales > Cymodoceaceae > Amphibolis > Amphibolis antarctica. The sequence goes on along the minus strand of JAMKPZ010003659.1, from coordinate 12,411 downwards.
GATATTTATTATTCAACTTCTATTTATGCTTTACATCACTTATATGAAATTAGTTTAGCTTTTTGTAAATATGGTAGTCATCCATTTTTTTAAACCAATAGTAGATAAAATGACAAAAAAAATTCTAAAATATTGGGATGAAATTCCATTATTAGTTATATTGAGTGCTTGTTTAGATCCTACTACTAAAGTAAATTTAGTTAATAAAATAATTAAAGCAATGCAAAAATGTTTACGTTTAAATCTTGAAATAAATATACAAGTAATAGAATAAAATTTAAATAAAATGTTTAATAAATATGTAATAAAATATAATATAAAAATAACACAAATTTCTTTATCTATGTTATCATCATCATTATCACAAATGGGAATAATATCATGAGCATTATTATCAACTCAAGATGAAGAAGATGTAGATTTTCCATCTACATCATCAGGTTATTCTTCTCAAACTATAGTTTTAGGAGTGAAATAAATTCTTTTAACTTTATCAATAATCAATATCTATAGAATGAATATCTAGATATGAATTTCATCGATGTGATAGATTGGTGGAAAAAGCAAACCTCGATTTCCCAATTTTATCATATATGGCAAGAGATTTACTAATTATTCTAATTTTTTCAATAACATGTGTGAAGGTTTTTAGTATGAGTGAGAACATACTAGACAATAGAAGCACTATAAGAAAAATGGCTTTTTGTGATAGCCAAAACCATCCCAAAAACCCACAAAACTGTCACAAATACTGTATTTGTAACAATTATTGTGACGATCACAAACCGTAGCAATAGAGGCCATCACAAATACTTTGTGACAGTTAAAAAAACCGTCGCATATAGTGTATTTGTGATAGTTTAGACTATCACAAATACTCGACATAGCCATCACAAATGATCATTTTAAAAAAATTTAACGACAAAAAAAATAATTTGTGACGGCAAAAAACCATCACAACGGCCATCACAAATAATATTAAAAAATAAAAAAATATTATAAAAATTTATTAAAATCCTATAATATTATTCATGTACATGTAATATTCTTTATACATGAAATATTTTCAAAAAAAATACATTTTACATACCAAAAATTCATACACATTCACACATTTACTTTTTCATATATTGATAAAATGAAATATCATTTTATATGTCTAAAAGTACATACATTATCAATACTTAATAATCATACAACATTCAACTAGCCCTACAAAAAAGGTATTTACATTCCGACAATGAAAATTCATCCATTCCTAATAGCTTAACCTTGGAGTTTTCTGGACCAATGATGTCTGGCCTTGTGGAGAGAGACTGGCCAACTGCAATACCACGGATAGGAATTTAGCAAATGCATAGAAATTGTATAAAGTAATAGCATCCTGTACAAAATTAAAAACTATTGAGTTAGTGTAAAATGGATACATGCATAAAAGAGAATTAACTTAACCACATGGGAGCATGACATAAGATATGGGAAAATAAGGCATAAGTGAATTAAATTTCAGTACAATACATTTAAGTGCATACAAAGAAATTGACAACAAAAAATTTCTACATTTACTTCAACTAAAAATTTGCATTCATTCACTAACTAAAACTAGATATATCAACACAAAAATACTTTTGAAATTAATTCAAACTCAAAAATTTACCTCACAAATGCATTTCAATATTTGGAACCATTCTTGGAATAAAATCTGCATTAATCACTCAACTTATAAGCTATCACAACTGATTAAGCTAACATTCCTATCAACTCTAAGTGTGAATAATTTTGGAATAGGGATCTGTATTGGAAAAATTCTAACTTGCAATCCAAAGTTCAAAAAAATATGAAAGAAAATGCACTGGAAAGCTTGTGTAGTTCTTTCTTAAAGAAAAATATGCTAACTAATGTTCACGATTTTAAGTTAGAGCAGATTTTAAACTTTGAACATGTATGAGCAGAAATTGATCTATATTCTATAAGTATACCTTTGAAAATTCATAACTTTCTAACCCTACATCACAAAAATGCAAACAAGGGTGCATATGAAAGGTCATAAAACATGTTAACAAGGAAAAACACACAACCAAGCTTTTAATGCCCAGGTTAACTAGTAGTGGAGGAGCTTTGTTCTTATGAGTGACAAGCCACATCTCCAAAATAGTGGCAGACACACTATCATCAATGCAATTCTTTTCTTAAGTAACACATGAAAATTAGGATGCACAAGAACTCTCTTGGTAGCTTGAGTTTATATGAAACTATACCAACCTTGTGTATGACTTGGAATGGCCCATGGTATCAAGTGGCTAACTTCTAGTATGAGTGTGCATCTAAAATTACAAAGACATGTCTGTAATCTTAGATAACTCAAATTTTAACGACTAACCGTTGACCTAATTACCTAACCAAAAGAGATCAAGGGTTTTGAAGTCGTTACTTACATATTTCTGAATTGCAGTCATGTTTGAACTTCAAAAATACATAGGTATTAATTCACTAATCAGAAGAATACATATAATGGTGCATATTAAAGACTTGTGTATGATTAATTAATATATAGCATACTCTACTATGTTTTATATTAAAATTATATTTGTCGCTATATCTACTTAAAAACCTATGGTTGAAATTTAACAAAAATTAGAGAATTTTATGACATTCAGATTAAAGAATGACATAAAAATTTCATACCATTACATACGACTTTCCTTGTATTTATAAAGATCAACAAATAGGGAACTAAAAAATTATCTAATATTGCTACTACAAAATTGGACCCTAATTATCAAAACACTTTACGTCTTTATTTTTATTGCTGAGAAAGATGAACAAGCAAAAAAAAAAAACCAAAAAAAGCATCTATATCATACACAGAAATAAAGAAAAACAAAGTTACGAGCTGAATCTATTTGATACGTGATAAAGGCCACTTAAATATTGAATGCTTATTACATGATTAGGCACAACAAATTATATAACACAAGGAAATGTTGTATATTGAGCAGTGGGTAAGGACACTACATGCTAAATTAATCATGTATACTTCAGTATAGCACCTGTATGATTGAAGCCACATGAAACTCGCAATACTCTGCAATCTCTACCAAAGTCCACCATCACTGGCTGAGAGCAATCCAAATCACTGCCATGTCCCTACAAAATTATATGTATTACCATAAGATAACCAAAATTAACAATGATATATAACAGTGTTCCCAGAAACATGGGAGCCTTCACATTAATTAAGTGGTGGTGGCACATCAATATTTATTTTGATGCTAGCTAAAATAATTCAAGCACAAAATATCATGAATTCATGTGTTCTCATACATATCATGTTATAGATAAAGATTTTCCAAACTCGAGACATTAAATGCTAAGTTTAAATGATAATATTAAGCAAATGAAAAATAATACTGTCATATAATTTTAAAATGTTGTTAGTATTGAAAGTAACATTTTTGTTTAATGTCATCAGTTTGTTAGTGATATTTTCAAAAAAGGGTTTATTCTTGTTACAGGTCTTAAAACCAATTTCAATGATTAGTTCTTTTAGTCAACCATTACCAAAACTGAGTAGAGCAAGAGAAGAAACCGGTGGTGATATTCGAATTTACGAAGAGGTTTGTGTCTTTGAAAAGTACAGAGAGTAGTAGACAATGTTGAGAAATTTGATTTATTATTTTTCATTATTTTACACGATTTCCAATATTTTCTGAAGACACAAACCTCCTTTGCAACTCTATATACCATTGTAGAGATCAATCTTCTAATTTCTTTTATCCTACTGAGTCTTCCTTTTCCATTTTCTTTCAATGGTTCAACCTAAATTGATCACATCTTAACATTTTTTTGGAAAAGATCTTAATGGTCATGACCAAGATCATCAACATATTAATGTCGCGTTGATGTAAAGAACGTCATGATGATAAAAGAAACTTGTAGGATTTTATGATTTTTACTTGTTAATTGGTGGTGAATCAAGTACCATGAAAATCAAATACATTATACAATTTATGCAAACTACAATCCGTACATGCAGTTTGCACATGCAATGTTAGTTCAATACACTGACAGTATACTAAAAAGTTTTGTAAAATTAAAATAATCTTATTTTCAAAAATTGATAGTAGCTTGTTTAGATGTCAATTATTAGCAAAGAGAAAATCATGGGACAGTTAAGCAGCATGCATTTAATATCAGAACATAAATAAATAAATAAATAAATAAAATCAGAACATAACAATCACAAGAAAAATATGAGAATCCAGTCATAGATAGAATGAAAATGTATCTTTGTATGATTTTCTCTAATGTAACTTGCTTTCGCAATTAAACATAAGAGATCGTATTATAGACTTGTTTAAAAGCATTAGAAAAGTACAATAAATGAAAAAACTAATCTAACCATCACTTTCTATAGAAGAGATTTCATTATAAAAAGGGCAAAAATATCAATTTTTTAAAATTTGGACTAGATCGAAAAAGAATTCAACAAGTATTAAGCAGGATGAAACAAACAAAGGGAATTTATAATGGTAGAATTCATATATATATCTGACCAACAAAACAAACCAACTGTCCACCACAAGAATGCCCTTCCTCAAAAACTATTGCACTTGCCCCACCTCATCCCTAGGTGTGGAATTAAAATATAGAACATCAGACCAACAATAAAGTTATTGATTTCAAATAAATGTCAACATAAAAAATAGCCTCCCTATTTATTAAGTTAATGCTACACAACAATAATAAAAACTAATACAAAAATAAATAGTTTACAAGTGAATTAGTAAAATATCTTACGTTAAAGCAATTATCTTCATTCAGGTTTCACCTACAACAATAATAAACAATAACACAAAAATAAATATTGCACAAGTGAATTAGTAAAATATCTTACCTTGAATTAATTATCTTCATTTAGGTTCCACCTATAACAATAATAAACAACAACACAAAAATAAATATCATTCAAATTTTAAGTAATAAATTAATTATAATAGTAATAAATATACTTATTAAACTACGAGGTCATGTAATATTAGACCGTATTACATCCCGCATTCTCTTATTTCTTCTATAGGGCCATAATAGGGGTGCATTATGATTCAAAATAACTTTAATTACAACTTCACGCCATCCTAGGCCTAGAGAAGTTCCCCCAATGCTTTTGTTGGGATCTTCACTTAATAACATTCCTCTAGCTAAGATGGATGTGCTATTTGTAATTTTAGATGGTATACATTGTAATTCATCAAAATCTACATTGTCACCGTTACTTCTGAAAATTATATTGAACTCTACACACATCTAAATGCAACAAATGAAGGTTTGTATGAAAGCTTAGACATCCTATGAACTCATCAAAATCATAAATATCAAGACTGTTACCTAGACCAACACCAAAAGAAATTCTCAAATCACGTTCTTACTATTGGGAAAAGCGAGGGCCTAACAAGACAGGAACAAAGCAACCAAAATACCAAACAGGGATTTTTACATGGAAAACCTTCTCGATGTGAGGAAGGAAAAACCACGGGACTATCTCAGTACAGGGAACTGACACTCTGCTGTCAAAGGGATACAACTGTTTCTCAAGTTCTCAAAACTTGAGGTTAGTACAACCCACAATAATCTTTAACAATAATGATGTGACCCAATTTGTGTAACACAAAACTGCAAAGACTTCTCCTGATCTGATGCCGAGGAGCCCACGCACTGGCGAGCTCTAGATGCGTCCATCCTCTCCAATGCACTATGCATGGAGGTGCTGGACAACATGCGGGATAGCCCACTGGACACCTACGCACACCTGCGCAAAACAACAAGCTGGACACCTGCACACACTTGCACAGAACAGCACACCGGACACCACGCGCACTCCTGTGTGCCTCTCGGAAACACTGCGATCGGTGACACAACGCACCTCTCGGAAACACTGCGATCGGTGACACAACGCACCTCTCGGAAACACTGCGATCGGTGACACCACGCACCTCTCGGAAACACTGCGATCGGCGACACCACGTGCCTCTCAGAAGCCCTGGGATCGGAGATGCCAAACACCACGCACAACCCATGTGCATCTCTCGGAAGCCATGGGATTGGAGATGTCGAACACCGCGCATGACCCACGCACGCCACTTGCATCGACCTCCGATGCCGGCAACACCACGTGCACACCCGCGCGTCTCCTCCCGTCGATCGCCAGTGGAACCACGCACACAACTGCCTGCGCATCTTCTCCTCTTCACCGGGACAGGTGAACGAAAGCTTTGATCGCCAAAAACGAGGGTTGCGCATTCCGTAGGGATTTCGCCTCTTCCGCTCGATCACCGTCTCTCTCTCTCCTCTATTTTTCCCCCAAATCAGCAACCCTAACATCAACCTGCGTAAAAAAGGATTTGGGCCGTCCACATGCCCATGGAGGAGGAGGAACCCGGCCCAACAATCTCCCCCTCTGCCCACCTACATGGATCAGTTTGCAAGGCCTGCAATCTGAGTACAGATGCTCAGCTTGTCTCTTGATACCATTTTAGTGAGCATGTCAACTCCATTGTCATCTATATGTACCTTGTTGAATTCCAATTCCTTAGTATTCAAAACGTCTCGAATTCAATCATATCTCACCTTGATGTGCTTAGATCTGGAGTGAAAAGACAAGTTCTTGCTTAGATGAATAGCACTTTGATTATCACCTAGTAAAACAAACCTGTCCTGCACCATTCCAAGTTCTCCAAGCATTCTTTTCAGCCATAGCATTACTTTGTAAGCTTCAGTAGCAGAAATAAACTCAGCCTCTGTAGTTGATAGAGCAATGCATTTCTGTAATCTAGACTGCCATGAGATAACTCCCCCTGCATAGACAAAGAGATACCCAGAGGTAGACTTTGAGTCATCTACATCACCTGCTATGTCTGAGTCTGTATAACCAAGTAAGGTTGGTTCTCTACTACCAAAGCAAATTCTCAAATCTGTGGTGCCACGGAGATATCTCATAATCCACAGCACTGCTTCCCAATGTTATTTCCCAGGATTTGCTAGAAATCTGCTCACCGCACTGACTGCATGAGCTATATCAGGTCTCGTACATATCACGGCATACATGAGACTTCCCACTACAGAGGCATATGGAATCTTTTCAATTTCCCTCCTCTCCTCTTCTGTAGTAGGAGACTGCTTCTTGCTCAATCTGAATCGAGCCGTGAGAGGGCAACTGACACAATCTGCATCATCCATCTCAAATCTTTTGAGAACTCTCTCAATATACTTGCACTGAGACAAGTATAGCTTCCTGGAATTTTTGTCTCTTTCAATCTCAATTCCAAGGATCTTTCTTACAGGTCCCAAGTCTTTCATAGCAAAAGACTGATGCAGTACTTTCTTCAGATCTGCAATTCTGGACCTGTTCTTGCCAACAATTAGCATATCATCAACATAGAGCAATAGGTAAATGAACTCGTCAGGAGAAAAACTCTTGACAAAGACGCAATGGTCAATGCTACACTTCTTGTAGCCTTGCTCCTCCATAACAGAGTTAAACTTTAAGTACCATTGCCTTGGAGCTTGCTTCAGACCATAAAGACTTTTCTTCAACCTGCAAACAAAGTCTTCTTTTCCTTGTTCAACAAACCCTTCTAGTTGCTCCATGTATATTTCTTCCTTCAAGTCTCCATGGAGGAAAGCAGTCTTCACATCCATCTATTCTATCTCTAAATCAAAACTTGCTGCCAAAGCTAAAACCATTCGGATAGATGTCATTTTCACAACAGGAGAGAATATTTCATCAAAATCAATACCTTTTCTTTGAGTGAAACTTTCACCACAAGTCTTGCTTTGTATGTTGGATGTGGTGTGTGCTCTTGTTCCTTAATTCTGTAAACCCATTTGTTCTTCAATGCCTTCTTGCCTTGAGGCAATTCCATCAGATCATATGTGTGATTTTCATGCAAGGAACTCATCTCATCTTGCATGGCTTTCATCCATTCTTTTGCATTTTTTCCTTCCAATGCATCTTCATAACATTCTAGATCTGCATCATCAGATAATAGTACTACAAACTCATCTGAAGGATATCTGATGGAAGGTACCTTTTCCCTGGCTGATCTTCTAAGAGGGATAGCTGGTGGAACTTCCTGCACTACCGGTTGTTGGTCATGACCATCTGCTTCAGTATCATCCTGACCCTGTTCAGTCGTGCCTGCATTATCATCAACACCTTCAGCTTCAACCTGTTGTTGTGCTGGAATCATAGGAGCTGGGTCTTGATCAATCAAGTCTCCTTGTTCTTGTGTTGTTTCAACCTGTGTCTTGTTTATGTCTTCAAGTGTTTGATCTTCCACAAACACAACATCACGACTTCTGATGATTTTCTTTGCCACTGGGTTATACAGCTTGTAGCCAAAATCATCCTGCCCATAGCCAAGAAGGATACATTGTCGTGTCTTTGCATCAAGCTTGGTTCTTTCATCCTGAGGGACATGCACAAAGGCTTTGCATCTGAACACTTTCAAGTGACTGTAAGAAACATCTCTGTTGTACCAAGCTTTGTTTGGAACATCTCCCTATAGATAATAACATGGTGAAAGATTAATTAAATACGCAACCGTCATCAAGGCCCACCCCAATAAGACCTTGGCAGCTTTGCTTATAAAAGCAAACATCTGATTCTTTCTACCAATGTTCTGTTCATCCTTTCCGCAACACCATTCAACTGTGGTGTCTTTAGAGGAGTCTTTTGGTGTTTGATTCCTTGTTCCCTACAATAAACATCAAACGGCCCACAATACTCTCCTCCGTTGTCAGTTCGGATGCACTTCATTTTCTTCCCTGTTTGTCTTTCAACTGAAGCTTGGAACTCTTTGAACCTGTAGAGTACTTGATCCTTGGACTTTAAAACATAAGTCCAAACTTTCCTAGAGAAATCATCAATAAAAGTGACAAAGTATCTAGCTCCACCATGTATTGTTACCTTCATCGGGCCACAAACATCAGAGTGAATTAGCTCTAGCAACTCTGGCTTCTTGGAAGGAGGTTGACTTTTGAAGGCAACTCTATGTTGTTTTCCTGCCAAGCAATCTGCACAATCCTTCAGATGCACACCTTTCAACTTTGGCAAGAGATTCTTCTTCAGAAGTGTTGTCATCCCCTTCTCACTCATGTGCCCAGTCTTTTGTGCCACAACACACTTTGATCTTCATTATCTAAAGCATTTATGGAAACACTGGAAAGTTTAGCATGAATGCAATACAATTGAGACATCTTTTTACCTTCTGCTATTACTAGGCTTCCTTTGGTGAGCTTATACCTTCCATCTCCAAATCTACTCAAGTACCCTTCATCATCAAGCTTTCCAATTGAAATAATGTTGAGTCTTAAATCTTCAACATGTCTCACAGACTTAAGGATCAACTTGCTACCATTTTCTATCTCTAGTTGCATATCTCCTTTTCCAACAATCTTTGCTTTGTTGTTATTTCCCATCTTCACTATCTCGAAATCACCTAAAGTGTAGGAGGAAAAGAAATCTCTTCGAGATGTGGCATGAATGGTAGCCCCACTATCTGACACCCATGCGGTTTCATCATTACCTACAAGGTTAACAGATTCATCACAAACAACAAGTAATTCCTTAATAATCAAGGCAACTCCTTGTTCACTATCACTGTCATTAGGTTGTAATTTATTTTTTCTATTTTCTCTCTTTAATAGTCAACAGAATTTCTTAGTGTGACCCTTCTTGTGGCAATGGAAGCACTCAACATTTGCAAACTTGCTTCTGGATTTGCTTCTACCTTTTCCTGATCTGGTATCTCTGCTTTTGCTTCTCCCCCTCGACTCTGCAATGAGTACATCAGAATGGGTAGAGGAGCCATTTACGATCTTTCTAGATTTTTCATTAATTACCTTAGTCTTCACATAGTCCCAGGTAACATTTCCATTTGGAGCTAAGTTGCAAAGAGTAACCTTCAGAGTCTCCCATGAGTCAGGTAGTGAGCCTAGAAGCAGTAAGGCTCTAACTTCATCATCAAACACAATACCCATCGAGGATAGCTGATTTATAATACCTTGAAAGATATTCACATGATCAGTAACAAGTGTACTATCCTGATATCTTAAATGCATCAACTGTTTGATGAGAATCATTTTGTTGGTGCCTTCTTTTCGAGCATACAACTCGTCTAACTTCTTCCACAAGGAACTGGCATCTGTCTCACCACTGATATGGTTCAACACGTTGTCATCCACCCACTGTAGCATAAAACCACATGCTTGTCTGTGTAAAATTCTTCATTCATCCTTAGATTTATTTTATGGCTTTTCCATGTTAAAGACTGGCTTGTAATATTCCTTGACATAAAGAAGATCTTTCATCTTCCCCTTCCAAGCCTGATAATTTGTGCCATTCAAAGAAATCATTCTGCTTGTGTTGCCTTCCATCTTTCACTGGTTAGGCCCCTGCCCCACGATGGGCGCCACTTGTTGGGAAAAGCGAGGGCCTAACAAGACAGGAACAAAGCAACCAAAATACCAAACACAAGCAACACACAAGAATTTTTATGTGGAAAACCTCCTCGGTGTGAGGAAAGAAAAACCACGGGACTATCTCAGTCCAGGGAACTGGCACTCTACTGTCAAAAGGATACAACTATTTCTCAAGTTCTCAAAACTTGAGGTTAGTGCAAGCCACAATAATCTTTAACAATAATGATGTGACCCAATTTGTGTAACACAAAACTGCAAAGACTTCTCCTGATCTTATGACGAGGAGCCCACGCACTGGCGAGCTCTGGACGCATTCGTCCTCTCCAATGCACTGCGCACGGAGGTGCTGGATGACGCGCAGGATAGCCCACCGAACACCTACACACACCTGCGCAAAACAACAAGCTGGACACCAACACACGCCTGCACAAAACAGCATGCCAGACACCAAGCGCACTCCTGCGCGCCTCTCGGAAACACTGCGATCGGCGACACCACATGCCTCTCGGAAGCCCTGGGATTGGAGATGCTGAACACTGTGCACGACCCACGCGCGTCTCTCAGAAGCCCTGGGATCGGAGTTGCCGAACACCGCGCACGACCCACGCACGTCACTCAGAAGCCCTGGGATCGGAGATGCCGAACACCACGCACAACCCACGCGCGCCACTTGCGTCGACCTCCGATGCCAGCGACACCACATGCACACCCGCACGTCTCCTCCCATCGATTGCCAGTGGAACCATGCACACAATTGCATGCACGTCTTCTCCTCTTCAGCGGGACAGGCGGCCGAAAGCTTCAATCACCGAAAACGAGGGCTGCACGTTCCGTAGGGATTTCGCCTCTTCTGCTCGATCGCCATCTCTCTCTCTCCTCTGTTTTTCCCCCAAATCAGCAACCCTAACATCAACCTGCGTAAAAAAGGATTTGGGCCATCCGCAGGCCCATGGAGGAGGAGGAACCCGGCCCAACACTTACACCAGTTTTGCAATAAAAATCAAAAACTTCTTCAACTTCAAAAATCCATAACTATTTGAAGAAAAATCGGAATTTTAATCTTAAATATGCATTGGAAAACTGATTCACCATACGTTCCAAGGAAAATGCTTGCAAAATAAGATCAAATCTTCTGTACCTCCAGATTTCACAGCAGTTCAGCCATATATACATTGGCTACACTAAGATCATCATTTCAATTCCAATAAAATTTTTTTTACCACCACCACTTAGGTATACTTTCAGCTCATGTGGTGACTATTTTTTTAAGAAAAAACAGGAAAAAAAGAAAATAAAACGTAATAAATGCATGCAAGGCACTTAACAGAAAATCAATGCACTCAACTACTCATTTAGCCTTCACAGATTTCAGCATGTTTTTCAACTTCGAAAATTCATATCAGAAAAAATACAAGCTCAATTTTTGCTCAAAAAGACTCGTTTGAAAGATTGAGGCATCTACTTTCAAATAAAAATCATGGGAGTTGCATCTGAATACAGGTGTGGTTGCAGTTTCAATATATAGATAATGAATAATGGCATTTTGATGTAATTGGACATCTATTTGTCTAATAGTCTAACATATAATACTCTCACGGATTACATTCATAGAATATGTAATACATAAATCAACAAAATCTGTGAAATTATCCATACATGAAATTATGTCATACACGTGTTGAAGCTAAAATATTAATGATTCAAAAATAGTAATAGAAAAAACCTAAGGTACATGGTGATTCTAAATCAAAAGGAAGACCAAAAAATAACAAATCAAACTTTGTTTCCTACAATGTTATACTTTCTGAATGTCATTTGGCTTACAGTGGCATGAAACAAGTTGAAGAAGGGATTCTTTATGCATATAAAACTTGCAAAGCCAATGATGCTTGAACCATATCAGAGGAATCAAAAAATCATGTGGCTAGT
>JAMKPZ010003657.1:0-13803 GCA_024699675.1 Amphibolis antarctica | reverse complement strand
GAAGGTTTCTCCGAGGGTTGAAAAGCTTAGGTTTTTGGGGAGGGAGGCCGCTTCTTTTTCGGGGTGCCCAAAGATGGAAGCTGGCGTGAGTTTTGGTGCGATTACACGATATGCGTAATGGATTGATTTGCAAGATTTAAGCAGTCAAATCCCGTCATATCCCCCTAATTGATTTGGCTTGCCTTTCTAGGTAGTTACCTGGCAGCCGCTACGTGGCAGACGAAAGCTGGCTGGTCCCCCGAACATTTGCGCCAATTGGGATTTTGGTGCCCGGTTGTCGCTTCCTCAGACCGATTTGCCGACAGCTAGTCGGGTAATTCCCCCAACCTTTTGTGCAAGTTGGGGTTTTTTGGGGGATCGGTTACCGCTTCCTTGAAGCGGCTTGCCGACGGCTAGCCAAGTAATTCCCCCAACCTTTTGTGCAAGTTAGGGTTTTTTTGGGGACCGGTTGCCGCTTCCTTGAAGCGGCTTGCTGGGTAATTCCCCCAACCTTTTGTGCAAGTTGGGGTTTTTTTTGGGACCGGTTGCCACTTCCTTGAAGCGGCTAACCAGGTAATTCCCCCAACCTTTTGTGCAAGTTGGGGTTTTTTGGGGACCAGTTGCCGCTTCCTTGAAGCGGCTTGCTGGCGGCTAGCTGGGTAATTCCCCCAACCTTTTATGCAAGTTTGGGTTTTTTGGGGACCAGTTGTCGCTTCCTTGAAGCGGTTAGCTGGGTAATTCCCCCAACCTTTTGTGCAAGTTGGGGTTTTTTTGGGGACCGGTTGCCGCTTCTTTGAAGCGGCTTGCCAATGGCTAGCCAAGTAATTCCCCCAACCTTTTGTGCGAGTTGGTGTTTTTTGGGGACTGATTGCCGCTTCCTTGAAGCGGCTTACCGACGGCTAGCCGGGTAATTCCCCCAACCTTCTGTGCGAGTTGGGGTTTTATGGGGACCGGTTGCAGCTTCCTTGAAGCGGCTAGCCGGGTAATTCCCCCAACCCTTTTGTGCAAGTTGGGGTTTTTTGGGGGACCGGTTGCCGCTTCCTTGAAGCGGCTTGCCGACAGCTAGCCGGGTAATTCCCCCAACCTTTTGTGCAAGTTGGGGTTTCTTTGGGGACCGGTTGTCGCTTCCTTGAAGTGGCTTACCGGGTAATTCCCTCAACCTTTTGTGCAAGTTGGGGTTTTTTTTCGGGACTGGTTGCCACTTCCTTGAAGCGGTTTACCGACGGCTAGCCGGGTAATTCCCCCAACCTGTTGTGCAAGTTGGGGTTTTTTGGGGACCAGTTGCCGGCTTGCTGGCGGCTAGCCTGGTAATTCCCCCAACCTTTTGTGCAAGTTTGGGTTTTTTGTGGACCAGTTGTCGCTTCCTTGAAGCGGCTAGCTGGGTAATTCCCCCAACCTTTTGTGCAAGTTTGGGTTTTTTTGGGGACCTGTTGCCGCTTCTTTGAAGCGGCTTGCTGACAGCTAGCCGAGTAATTCCCCCAACCTTTTGTGCGAGTTGGTGTTTTTTGGGGACCGGTTGCCGCTTCCTTGAAGCGACTTGCCGGTGGCTAGCCGAGTAATTTCCCCAACCTTTTGTGCGAGTTGGGGTTTCTTGGGGACCGGTTGCCGCTTCCTTGAAGCGGCTTGCCGGTAGCTAGCTGGGTAATTCCCCCAACCTTTTGTGCAAGTTGTAGTTTTTTGGGGATTGGTTGCCGCTTCCTTGAAGCGGCTTGCCGACGGCTAGCTGGGTAATTCCCCCAACCTTTTATGCAAGTTGGGGTTTTTGGGGACCTGTTGCCGCTTCCTTAAAGCGGTTAGCCAGGTAATTACCCCAACCTTTTGTGCAAGTTGAGGTTTTTGGGGACCGGTTGCCGCTTCCTTGAAGCGGCTTGCCGGTGGCTAGCCGTGTAATTCCCCATTTAAATTTCGCTTAAGCGTGGGGTCAACAGCATATTTACGAAATCTGAAATTTTATATCATTTACTACAGTGGTGGTATTATTGTAAACAGATGTACCTATACATGACAACATGAAATGGTAGGTAAAGCTTATTTAATGACGGTACACAAGAAAATCTTCTTTTATATTTGAATGTTATATGTCAGGTTGATCTAGGGATTCATCTCATAGGTTAGTCTGAACACCTATAAGAAGAGGAATTATGGCTATCCCACAGCAAGAACAACTTATAGAACAAACAATAGGTAGTATGTTTTACCCTAATTTAATGGATGAACCTTCCTACATAACACTACCTAAATGTCCTAATGACATATTTGAATTAAATTCCAATTACATCAACCATTTACCAAAATTTCATGGATTTGAAAAAGAAGATGCTTATTGGTTTTTAAAAGAATTTAGTAAAGTTTGTAATATGATGAAAGTACCAAACATGACTGTTGATGCAATTAAATTGAGATATATGTCATTTGCTTTAAAATATAGTGCAAAAAGATGGTTATACAGTTTACAACCAAATTCTATTATCACTTGAAATCAATTCTGTTCTGAATTTCTAGGAAAATACTATCCAATGCATGTCACAATTAAAAGGAAAAATAAAATTTTAAATTGTAGATAGAAACCAGGAGAACCTTTCTAGAAATATTTTGCAAGGTTTTGAGATCTCCTAGCTTAATGCCCACATAATGGAGTAGAAAGAGTGACCCAAATCCAAACTATTTATGAAGGAATTGATTATCACACAAAGACACTCTTGGAATCTTTGAGTCAAAATGGATTTCTAAACCAAGGAATAGATAATGCTTGGAAAATTTTGGAAGATCTAGCCAAAAGAACTACCCAATGGGAGTGCTGCTAAAGTAAGTCACGAACAAATTCTTACCCCTAGGGGAGTCCATATTGTTGAACCACAAGTTGCCTTAGAAGCTAAGATGACTAGCTTGATACACAAAATTGATGAATTACAACTTAAACAAAAAAATGAGCCTACCATGCCTAAATGTACAAGTTGCTTTGTCATAGGTCATGTTGTAGAAGACTGTCTTATTTTAAATGACTCTGAAGATGTTAATGTTGTATTTTATAATCAACCTAGCAACTCAAATTTCAATCCTACTTATAATCCTAGGTGGAGGAACCATCCTAATTTTTCACGGAAAAATCGAGGCTAACAACCACCTCAATCTGTAGGACAACCTTTTATTGAACAAAATGCAATGAACAATAGTTCTTTAAATTTAAATCACAACCAACCTATTCATGATCAAAATTTTGAGAAACAATTAACAAGCTTAATGCAAAAAGTAGACACAGCATTAAAATCTAACTCTCAACTTGTTACACATGATCAAGCTATTAAAAGAATTGAGACAATTGAACCAAATATCTAATTCACTAAACCTAAGAAACAAAGGTGTTCTTCCAAGTCAATCTGTGCCAAATCCCCATGTACCTAATGAGCATATAGCTCATGGAGGGGATGTGCAATACCACTCAGCTTAAGTCAATAAGACTATAGTTTGGTGGTGTCTGTGATAAACCACTTGGTTTTCTTGTGAGCACAAGCATAGATATATAGGAGCACTGTTTTTATATTGTTTCTGAAAAAAATATATCACCTCCTCATCATCATATTTTATTGATGCATAGCATTTGTAATTACTTTATGTAGCATTACTTATGCATTTCATATGCTTCATCCTATTAAGTTCAATGTAGTATGTGGCATGCATCACATTTTCATGTTTGATGTTAGGGATGTTTATTATAGTTCGCATTTATCATGAATTTTCTTATCTATACTAAACATTTTCATCTACATTGAGGACAATGCAAAGTTTAAGTATGGGGGGAAGGTTTATGTTTAAGTTTTATGTTTAATTATGTTTAAGTAGTTTAAGTATGTTAACAATGTTCAAAATTTTAAAAATTTTCTTTTCTGATATTTGTGATTTTTCTTTGATTTTTACATCTTTAATATCTTTTATGTTTTTCTCGAGAACAAACCTTGAGGAATGTAAGTTTCAAGTGTTGTTATTAGAATTAATGGGAAGACCCTATTATATTGAGAGGAGAATTCCAAAGCCAATTCCAACTAACCTATTGTCCTTAGATGAGATGGATTTTAGATTAACTTGTATAATGAGTTGAGTTTTCTTATTTCATTTGAATTAATGCCTTGTTAACCTAGTTCTCTAAGTGAACTATTTTCCTTTCTCATCACCTTGTTTGAGTGGAGGGATAACCTATGTCAAGTGCCACCATAAAAATGATCATAATATGAAAATTTTCCATTTTGGTGAGCATTATCTTAAGGTAACTCCCAAACTTTTCTAAGTTAGAGGTGATGTGAAGGAAGGTAGCAAGGGTGTGAGCTTTAATGCACCATGGAGTTCATTTGGGAATTAGGCTATGGAGATATAAAGTGGTGAAATTAATCGATTGATGGTCATTTGTTAGTTCGAAGTATGCATTGCTAGTTATGTCATTTACTTTGTATTATTTTGAAAAGAAAAAAAAAGACGAAAAAAAACACAAAAAAATCAAAAATCAAAAAAAAAATATATATAGAGAGAGAGAAAAAAGAGAAAAAAAAAAAAAAAAAATCAGAAAATTTAAAGGATCAATGTCAATATGGGTAGAAAAGGGGAATATTTGAAGTCATTTGAGATGTGAGAATGAAGTAAAATGATAATATATCAACAAGTTAACATTCTGAGTGATGGTGTATTAATGTCTTATCCTTTGTCTATCGGCCAAAGAATTTTCCAATATCTTAGAAAGGATGGAAGTATCTTTTGTTGGTGAGATGTGTGTGCCTGTTTTAATGATTTAATTTCTGATTGAGAGTGGTGAAGGTGTGAATTCCTCTTGCTTGCATAAGACAAATGGTTCTCATGAATAGGTGACTCCTTGTTCACATTTTAAATGAGTCTATTCAATTTAAGGGCAAGGAGAGGGAGTGTTGAAAGACTGAGCCACCTCATTCCCTTGAAATTGTTCTAGCAACAAGTGATTCAAACAATCCTTTGGTTGGTTCTGTTTCTCTTCTTTCTTTCTCTCTCTCTCTCTCTTTCTCTTTTTATTTATTTCTTTGGACTTTGTAGGTGTATCCTCTAAAAACCCTCTGGAGACACAACTCTGCCATTAGGGTAACCTAGGGGTTTAAAGGCTTTCTGCACCTGCTAAGTGTAGTTGTGTTTCCTACGAAAGTGGTCTAACATAGTTTTAGTTAGTTTTATTTAGTAGTCTTTATTACTTTCATAGTTTTTATAGTTTTATTTTAGTATTTTGCTAAGGGACTAGCAAAACTTAAGTATGAGGGATTTGTTCAGACTCAAAAGTGAGCATTTCACTGATATTAATTCATGTGTTTTAATGAGTTTTAATTACATTTTGCATTGAATTATGATGATTGCAAGGTTAACTATACTTTTGAGCATTATGCACATTTATTCACTTTAACGATGCATGAATTAAATTTTGAGCCGTTAATTATGTTTATGTTGATTACCTATCGAGAAAGGAATGAATGTTTGATATTTGACTCTTTAGGTTGCTGATAAAATGATTAATTTATAGAAAAAAATCATGATTTATGTCTAAGTGCAGAGTCCAAGGGTTAAGCCATTTACCCACGAACTTACACGAGGGTAAACTAAATTACCCTCGAGCCTGTACCCTGTTTGTTCTATGCGATGAATTTCATTGATTTAATAGTAATTGCAATCATAGTTAAGGTTTAAATGTTACAAATTATTTCTCATGTAATATGATTTGTTTTACGAAATGTATTCTTTAAGTATATGCAGGAGAATTCGATTAGCAATTGTAGGGAAATGTGTCGAAGAGCAAAATTAAGGAATTTAACTTAGCTGAAGCTTAACCATGGAAAACGTGGACGGACAAGTTAAAGAAGTGGATTGCATGGAATGATCTCACACGTCCGAACGTGTAATATGCCCTTGTTAACTGCTAGCTCGTGAACTGTCATTCCTCCCATCTATAAAACAGTCCCGTAACCATGAAACTAAGCCCCCCCCGCCCCCTTTCTTCTTCCTGCATCCACCATTCACAGAGCATTCTCCATCTTCTCATCTTCCATTTTCCACCCACTCATCTCTTCTGAGAGGAGATTGACAACCTCTTCTTCTCCAACCATTCACATAGTGTATTTGCTATTCTTTTCTCAACCTGAGCGTATTCTTGAAGGAGAGACTCTCAGCACTGGCTACTTCCTCATCTATTCGTTGGTATAATTGCAGAGTGACGCCCAAAATCTCACTGCAAGGTCGAAAGGAAGGCTTGCTAGATTAACAACCTGGTGGACCAGAAGTAAAAACAAAGAGAAGTTCTCAACCTAAGCAAGTTTCGAAGGAAGAAATTATAGTGAAGCATTAGGTGTTCTTTCTATTTTCATTTTCTTTATTTTTACTTTACTCTGATATTTACACTCAAATCTACAAACACCCACTTTATCAACTTGGTTAGGGTAATTAATGTTTTTAAGTTTAATGTGATGTTGAATGTTGCACTTTAATTTTACAAGTTATTTGTACAGTATTGTTTTATGCATTGTGTTACTTGTTGTATTTTAAAATATCTAAAAAGACCAAAAATATAATCATTCAACTTCTTAGAAGTTCCAACTAATTCGAATCGTATTATTTTTACTTTTGAAACTTATAATTATCTCACAACCCTCAAGTTTGAGAGTGAAGACATTTACCCACAAACTACCTCGAGGGTTAAGTATTTTTTCTGTACAAAATGATAAATTTCTTGCGAACTAAAGTATATAATGTTAAAAATTAAGAAGAATTAAATATTTGGAAGTGAAATTCACTAGTTAGAGTCTTTTAGTGTAAAATTCGACTCATTTACTAAAATACTAAGTTTAAAATCCAAATATTCTAAGTGGTGAAGAAATTAAAAGTTAATGAAAGAACTCCCTGGAAAGTATAATACATGAGGTATTTAAAGAGCATCCTAGCAGTTAATTGAAACAAAGTAAATGTAACATTGCTTAAAAGATATTTAATCACTTGTTTTATTAATTGAATACATCAATTTAGCTCAACACCAAGTAAAACTAATCTCTATGGATAAACTTGTACTTGCACACTAATTATATCCGAACTCGTGTACTTACGGTGAATTAAAATATTTCGTACATAATTTTTATAAGAATTAAATTACAAGTGTTGTGTAAAAGCGAAACAAGTATCATCATCCGACTTAGTCTTGTCAACTTGATGTATTTTTCCAACATTGTTTTCTTCAAACACCACATGTAGAGTCTCCTCTATAGTTCTGGAATTTTTATTAAATATCCTATAAGCTTTAATCCTAATTGAATATCCAACAAAAATACCTTCATCTGACTTAGCATGAAATTTATATTTGCTGTCCTTTGTATTCAAAATAAAGTATTTACAACCAAAAGGTTTCAAATAGGAAATATTTGGGACTCTATAATTTCAATTTCAAATGGAGTTTTTCCAATAATATGTCTAAATGAACTCTATTTGTACTTTCTGCTGGGCATTAGGATGGGTTCGCCCTCATCTTCGGTGCCATTTCAGATGATGGACCAGACTTTCCATATGGTTGCTTCGGAAGTCACCATGGAACGCAAGTCCTTCGATTCCTCAAACTCCCTTTTTACATTAATTGGTTTGCCATGATTGCTGTGTCTGTACCCTCATATTTGAGCAAGGTTCAGATACGATTCTCTTAAAATGCTTTCAGCTGTGAAGCTTGAATCTTTCAATTTCTTCACTTTTTCTTTACTTGTCCTAGTAAACTATATTTTCTTTGGTGGGCCCCTACCATAGAGTCACTACCATAAATTGCAAAATATAGCTCCTATGCTTCTTCAACCACAACTAATAATCTCATACCATATGCATTCGAGATCCCATAGAAACGATGCATAAGGACTTCAAACATGCCCAATGACCTTACAATGGCACGTGCATGTTTAGGACCAGCACCACCAAAGCAAGCAAGTGCATGATTTTCTTGTTTCATGGCCCTTCATTTCAGTAAATTGTAAGACGGCACATAGTTTCATTTGCCACATTCACAAATATGTCCAAGTGTCATTTCCTCCACAGTCACGTCCTTTGCCCAACCTAACTCTGATATCAAAATTATTGTCACGTTCCGAGGTTAAAATTCCCAAACTGACAATAAACAATTAGAATAATAGTGACCAACCGGATGGTAACAGATTTAAATTTCAGAAGGGCACACCCCAGTCGTCAACTACCTGGGCTGTCCATTCCTCCCGTTCAGTTACCATAAGTGGCATATTTCATACATCCAATCATACACAACAAAAGAAAGAAAGAATAGTAGCACAATTTCACATTGCAAAAGTCTCAAAATACATTTACTGAAATTCAGATCAACGACTACAACCTTCTTCACAAAAAAAACCAACATGATGTTCGGCCCCGCATTTCATTGGACATTAACATATTACTACAATTACAGGAGTTCAACATTACCAAGGTAGGCCGTCTACAGCAAAAGGGTCATTAATTTAGTTGCCTAGGAAAGTATGCTTCACGACTTCTTGATGAACTAGAAATCAAAAAATAAGTCCTCCCAAGCACCAACAACAGCATGCGAAGAGTGAAGAATGACAAAAGGTGGGCATCGATGCATCTCAGGTATAAGTCATTAGGTGGTGCTTCAACTAACATCCGGCTTGGTTCTACATTATTATGCAATAATTTTAATGAGTACAACTCAATAAATCCTAATAAGAGTTATTTAAACAAGCAGAACTAAGACATGCAATAACTCTCATGAAATCAAGGAAAAATCACTCATATAAGCTAAGAGGAGTTAACTCATTTACAGCAAGCAATCGGAAGTGAAACCCAACATTTCCAAGCAAGTGGCCTCTTGCCAACAACTCTCACCTGAAACGAGTTCCCTCCTCGGACAATAACTCGCACCTGGGAAGCTCCTTCCAGCACCCACGAGCGATGGCGGTCTCTTCTTCCCTTCCACTGCTGCCCTAGGTCCTGCTCGGGAGTGGGCGTTCAGTGGGTGGAATTTTTCCTCCCACGGTGAGCTGTCTCTCTCTCTCTCTTATTAGTTGCCCACTGCCAACCCTTCCCACTTCAACTTCTCCCCATAAAATATCAAGATTTACCACTGTGCCATCACATTTGTCTAATTTCAACGACAATAAAAAACTCGAAGTATTACATTTAATTTGTGAATGTGTAATGGAATGATTTTCATCTTGTTGCTGCCACTATTACATTATAATTTCTGGAATTTAATTAGTATGGATTTCGATAAAAAGTGAGTGTAACGTCTAATTGCAGCAACGCCTTTATTGGAAAGAAATTATAGTATTCCATGGTAGATATGACGTGCATATTTTCCTTTGAAAATTGATTCGTTGCATAGAATTACAACTTAAAGTTACCTCTCATTTTTATTGCAAGAATCTTTATCTAAATCACAACTCCATGTGGAATATGACCCGTATTTATTGATATTATAATTGATACCATGCACTTGTGGTAATTGAATTAAAATTTCAAACATTAATTAATACTGAAATCATATAAAAAACAATGTAAAAATATAATTTTTCTTATTTTTCTAATTTTCCCTTTTTTTCATTTCTTATTGTAACTGTTAATCACTGAAAAATGATCTTAGTAGATGAATATCAATGTAACTATAATATAATATTTTTCTCATTTTCTTTTTTCTCATTCACCTTCTAAAAAAATGCAAGATGAATATCTCATAACTACTCGTCACTTAAATGCAGTTGCAGTTAACTCATCGTCACTTAAATTCACATTTTATCATTAACAGGTTTTTTTATCAACAATGTTTGTAGCAGTATTTATAAAGTCTATTTTATAAAAAAATCTGTATAAAAATGCATTATGATCTCTTAAATTATGATTTTATATTTAAAACTGCAAGCATCTGAAACTTTCGTGGATAACTTATGACTCAAATTTAACGTACAATGTGTTGCATGCATGTGTTTGAAATAAACATACATATTTAATTTAATATGACACAAATCACATTTATTAATTAATAGTTCAAATTTAAACTTCCACGTACACGTACGTGTTATCGATTATAAATTATCTACATATCAAAACTTCCATATATATATCCATATATACAAAGATTTAATTATCCAATTTATTATTATAAGTAGCAGTCATATTACTCATATCAATTACAACTGCTTAGTAAATATTTAGAATTCAATGTATTTGTAATTTTTATTAAAATTTCAATTTTCATAAATTAGTATAAAAATTGCCATTTGCAAAAATGTAATTAAAAACAATGTCGAAAATCGTTCACAAGAACGTGCATAACATCGAAATATTGTGTAGACAACAAAGTGATGTTGCTGATGATTCCGTAACCAATGATAATTGCGTGTATATATATATATATCTTTTATTTCTCCGAACATACATATTATAATGTATTTAATTTTTTTCATGTACGTACTACAAATTAAAAAACAGGAATGGAGCAAAAAAGAGTAAAAGATCGAATCGACTTGCACCCTTTCAACAAGGGCACAATGTGTTTGAATAAGGGAAAAACATGTGATAGAGATTTAAATCTCGTAAACTTTCTCTTCTTATCAACTCTGCCTTATCTTCCTCGTAAATCAATTTGTATGCATGAAGAACATCGCAAACACTGAACACAAGCATGTCACCATTGATCAATGTGAAACTTCCCATGAACGCTGAGGCGGGTTGTAAAGTCACAGTTAGCTCTATGTAACTCTCACTCCAACCCCACTTCTGACGGTCTTCCATCACCCATATCCGAAACATCATTTCCGATGAGCACCACCGTATCAAACATAGGGATGGTGATGATCTCGTCCGGTCTCGCCATGATGCGATGTCTACATTATCAATACCTATGATCTTGCAAGCTGCGTGCAGAGATGGAAATGGAAGTTGCTTGGCAGTCTCGTCTTCGATGTTGATGGCAACGATGTAGGGATCGGAAGTCATGTAACTGCTACAATCGGACACAAGATAGATGGTGTCGTCGATGACGACGGGACTCTCATCTTTGATTGCTCTGGAACCGAATGGAAAGGTCTTTGTCGGCTTCCAGTGACTCTCTTTAAAGCAATATACATGAAGGTCGATGTTGTTGCTCCAATCATCCGTGGCCTTCCAACAAAAGAGCTTGTAGTGCAACATCCGATCATTTTGGTGCATCTTATCCGAGCCACGTACCACCACAGCACCAGCTTTGACAAAGTGCCCTTCATTTTCCGGTCGAGGGATCTGAAGTTCCATTTTTGTTAACGGATTCTTGATGTATATTGCGCTATGAGACGATGATGAAGAGTCGTGATTGTGAACATCAGCCTCATACACAATCAGTCCTCCACTGCACCCCAACATGTTTGCACCACTATTGAGGTTGCTGTTTGGGGGAATGCCGGAGTGAAGATCGAGACAGGAGAAAGTGATGGAGCGGCTGATGCAACTCTTAATGAAGACACCACAGTGGCCACTGTTAAGTCGAGACGACTGCAGAACTTGGAAGAAGAAGGTATCCACCAAAGTGTTGATAGACTTGGATAGGCAACGTAGTCGACATACTTCCTTCGCAGGGAGGCGAGACAACACCTCCATCAACACGCCCTCACACTCCATCGATTGCTCCGCGTACGTATGTACAACACAAACTCGATCACCACATGCACGTGCTCTCGTCCATGTGCATGTAATTTCTTGAGCTTCCTAGGGTTTAGGGTTTGTACACTTAGAAAATAATTTTCAAAAAAATTCAAGAGAATTGCAAAACGGTTTCCAAGGCAAATATGAAAATAGTTTATTGGAAAAAACTTTTCTTGTATTTTGTACATGTTACGTAAAATATTTTCGTAACGTTTGTATGAAAAATGAAGAAATTTTTTGTAATACATGTAATAGCATAAAAAATCATCAATTGCGCACAGAATGTTATTCAATTTGAATGTAAGCAGTACATTTGCGTAAAATACTTTAACTATAGTTTTCTTAAAAGTTACATATGAAAATCATGTATTTCTATCGTTTAATGTTACTTGCATAATATCCATATGTAGTTTATCAATAATCTCTTTTTTCCGTTATTGGATACCACAAAAAATTAACACCACAACTAAAAAACACGCATTACAACCTAAAAATAATGCAGATTGAAGAAATACAACTACAAAGCTATCAAAAGTAGAACCAGAAAAATCAACAAAACCTGGAAATAATGTGAATAAAATGTCAATTATTTGTGATACATATTATGCTAGGCATAACAATATATAACAATTTTGGCGTTTATATACATATATATAAGTTTTTACATGCAGACTGCTGCATGGTCTAAATTTGAAAGCGGTTAAAAAGCTTTCATATTTTAAATTCAAATCACATTTTATATATGTACGTTAACGACATGTTTTGTTTTAAAATTTCCATATATATATTTTACATCAAACCACATCGATCTTATATTTAATTTAAATACAGATGGTTTAAGTGAAGACGGCCATATTTTAAATTTAAATCAGATCTTATATTTCTTTATATATATATAAAACTAAAATTTATAAAATTAGATGTTTTATTGTTTTGCATGTGTATAAATTAAAATTTCCTTAAAAATCATATCTTTTGATTAAATATATGTGTGGTTTAAAAAGAAAACTTTTAGATACAGAGAAATCACATTTTTGAAATGAAGATTAAATTTCCTTTCGATTTGCTCTATTTTACGACCAAAAAAATCATGTTCAAATCAATGTTCATCGCAATAACATGTCAGCAGTACCTTTCGGCGAAAATGAAGGAGCTGTTTCGAGTGACGACGGTAGCGATGGCGAGGGCGACGGAAGCAGCGTCAACGGAAGGGCTTGGCGACGGCGACGAAGGGCTGCCCTGCGGGTTTCGGCTTCGAGGGAAGGCCGCAGTTGGCCGGCGATGTTGCAGTCAGCGGCGACGTTGTAGCCGGTGGAGAAGACGCACGGCGAGGTTGGCAACGATGTTGCAGTCGGCAAGAAGAAGACGCACAGCACAAGTTTTTCGGAGGAACGGTAGTGGAGGGGGACGCACGGGTGGAGAGGAATGGAAAAAAATTTCGACGTTTATACATATATATATATAAGTTTTTGCATGGTTTAAATTTAACGGCGAAAAAGAAACTGCCATATTTTAAATTCAAATTACATTTTCTATATATACGTTAACGGCAATATGTTTGAAAATTTCCATATATATTTTAAATCAAACTACATCCATCTTATATTTAATTTAAATATGGATAGTTTAAAGTGAAAACTGCCATATTTTAAATTCAAATTATATTTTATATTTATATATATATATTTGACAATAAGTTTTATAAAGTTATAGATTTTAGTTTTTTGCATGTATTTGAAAACTTCCATAAAAATCACGTACGTGTGTAAATTTTCCATTTGTTCATGCATGCATGGAATATGTACACGCACGTGTTGGTTAATTTAATTTCCTAAAGGATGACCCACTTTATCATTTATTTATCTTTGAGTATATTCAAAAGGGGAAATATTCGATTACTACGTAAATTACGCCATTTTATAAAAAATTTCATCGAAAAGGTATATATTAATATATTTAAATACATATATATATATATATATATATTTGACAATAAGTTTTATAAAGTTATAAATTTTAGTGTTTTGCATGTATTTGAAAACTTCCATAAAAATCTCGTACGTGTGTAAATTTTCCATTTGTTCATGCATGCATGGAATATGTACACGCACGTGTTGGTTAATTTAATTTCCTAAAGGATGACCCACTTTATCA
>JAMKPZ010003656.1:0-22702 GCA_024699675.1 Amphibolis antarctica | reverse complement strand
ATTTTTTAGTATTTAAAAATTATATTAATAGCATATTAATTTTTAATAAAATAAAAATATATTTAAAAATTAAACCATACTTTACCTGACTAAGTACAGCCTAACATGAGCCTAAATGGACCATACCTAAACTTCCAGTTAAAAAATCAAGTACAACACGAGTAATATCAAACTAACAAAAAATTTAAGCTATATTGACATCTCTAATGCTACGATTGTAATAAGGTGAGGTGCTAGTTAAATATAAAATACCAAAAATGCCCTTCCTTACTGTATGGATGCTTCTTATCATTTTTGCATAAAAAAGGAAAAAACCAGACTTTTGCATGCATCCTGTGCCGGCTCCTGCCACCGGCCCCGCTGCACCACCCACCACTCGCCCTCACCCTTTTGACAGATCAGGAGCATCGTGGGTTCTTCCTCGCCTCAGCCTCTTCTGATCTTCTACAATAATGAAGAAAAACCGAAGCCTCCCCTGGTCGCAGCGATCATGGGTTCCACAAGTAACACGGCTCCGGCCTCCAATCATTGCGCACAACACCGGAAGTCTGTGGGCCACCGTCAACCAACAATTCTTGCTCGTCCAACACCCTCGGCCACTTCGCAATCGCGGTTCCCAACCCGGTGGCCGACGCCGACGCGGCCAACGTGGATTCGGAGAAGGATGGAGGAATGCAGTGTAGGATGTGGGTGTTGGCATTCGGATGGAGCGGTGTCTTCGTGGGTCTTGCCGTGGTGGTTGCTGTTGTGTTTTCGACGAGCAGGAGAATGGTGAGGATGGAGAGGAGAGGCGAGGAAGGCGAGTCGCTGGAGAGCATTAGGGTTGGAGATGTCAACATGCCCCAGGCATCGATGGCAAGAACAAAGCCAGCTCCTGAGTTGGGAAGCCCGCCCAACAAAAACACACACTCCATTCTTCTCTGCCCACCTTGACGACGTTGCTATCTGAAAGAAGACATTTATTAGTCTTGCTGCACTTGTTTGAGCCAACAAATGGCAAGTAAGCATACGCATTGTAAATATGTATTTGGTTGATTGGTGTCTGTCATGTGAATATGTGATTGATTCAGGTGATAAATGTGAATGATACCCAAATTTTTTATTTGCAACTCTTCCAGTTCCAAGCACAAAAATTGGAGAATACCAAAAGACACAAGGAGCATCTTTATGCTTTTATTGGATGATTATCATCATTTATTCCACAAAAGCTCCTAAGGTGCTACTCTCACTCAATTGCATAAACAAGAAGGGCAATACACATTGAAGCATGTTAACATAACACTACAATGTCAAAGAATATAGTGGTCCAAGGAACCTCAATAGAAAAAACTGAATGAAGGAAGCTATATAGTGTTGATGATGGTCCATCCATCACATGAAGGCAACTTGACAATAATCTGCGATTCAATGGATCATGCGGCCACTTGACCGAAAAGACATTTGCGGATCTGCAACGAACAGAAGAAATAAAAGAGAGCAGTCAGGAAAGGTCGGAAAATGAATAATGAAATCAAAATAGATGCCAGATACATTCGTGCACACCATGCGTATGATAAAAGAGGAATTACACATATGGATGACGAAAGAAGAAAGCAGTCAAGATGAACTTTTTATTTGAATAAGTGAAAAATAAGATCATTTTTGTCAAAGAAAACAAAGTCAAGCAAGCAGGGTCTAGTTGCTTTGAAGGGAGCATATTAAAGGCCAAGCACAGAACATGAACCAGGAAGAATAGATACCTCTGGGAGTTTTTTGCGAAAAACTACATCCAATCTAGCGTCGAGTGTGTTCTCACAGACGATCTTCCCATCTTTAGAAGCCAACACAACACCCCCCGAGCTGTATCGTGAATCAACATCATCATCATAAATGTGAAAAAAAAGTCTGATTGCAATGTACAAGAAGTAAACAAGCAATTTCACTTAACTTTGAAGACCTGGAAGAAATAACATGAAGAGGAATCACTTAATGTATAAATCACATTGAGAATCATACACCATGTTATTCTAGCGGGTATAAAGCTAGATGATCTGAAAATAAACTCAAATTTGGCAATGCCATAGCTCGTAGACAGAGCTCCTACAGACAATGGCCAAAATGTGACTATGACAAGTAGCCAATCAACTAAAGTAGTAGTCATCACATGTATGCTTTTTCTCAAGGACGCTTTAAAGTTCAACATTTCCCAGAGCATAATAACTACAAACTTCCACTTGGAAATGCAAAAGAGTCTCTTCTGATTCTTAGATATCATATTTCCCCCATTAAGTTAGTGTGGACTCATCATTTTTTTAACAAAGAGTGGGCTCCATCCTTGTCTACTAGTTATGACTTGTCTGTAATTCTCTCTTCAATCATATTTTTTTAATCATTGCTGATATAATCAAGCCAAAACCGTTAATATAGGAATATTCCTTACCCTCGGAAAAATAACAATAACTAAAAATATGATCAAGAAAATGATGGATAACAAAGTACCAGAAAGGTCCATGAGCATTATGTTGGCTGGGAGCAGGTGGCAGATGCACATTTGTGTCAATCTGTATTTCAGGTGGATGGACATTTGCTTTTTGGGCATATTCTTGCTTAGCAGAACGTAAAATTGACTCCACATGTTTAAGATCTTCTTTTCGACAGCGCAGCAACACAGCAGGTTCTTTCAATCGGAGTAAGCACTGTGAGAAGAGATATCTTACATTAACTCAAAATTTCATTTTTCAAAATACTGGACTTAGGTTGCACCCTGTTGTAATTGTTTCACGTTTTAATTTGTTGTCATATATCATTTATATAATTTACACCTAGATCTGCCTCATCTTCTTTTGATTTAAGTTGTGCGTTTGAGGTTCCTTGTGTAGTTGTCATCACTGATATCTAAATTTTTCTAGATGCACGATCATTCCAAAAAAAGATCAAATAAATCGTGTTTTAATAAATTTAACGTGAATATCTTCAGACAAAATCATTCAGTAAATTCAATCCATGTTAATTTTTCTAAATTTTACAGAACATATATCACAGAACAATATTGGCGATTGTCTTGCCTGAACTATTAGTACTTTCAGAAGTTGCTTGTAGCTGTGATCATTTTTGCTGACATTAAGCAGCTCTTTTGCAGCTCCTTCTTTCAAGGAGGTAACAAGATCATCCTGTGCTTGAAGAACCTTGAGTCGGGAAGCATTCAGCTGCATGGAGTACTCACTGCACAATGCCATGCACATTTCACATACTTAAGGAGAGTGCTCTACAATGCATCAAAAATTTAAAATGTAGGATGGCATGAAGGTTATTTGAAACTGAAATGTAGAATGAGAGGATATAAATATGTAATGAGGATAAGAATATGTGATTTTGGAGATTATCATATTACATTTTCTTGCGGATTTCAACCTGCTTCTCTTTACGATAATACTCTTGCTTGATTTTCTTCTTTTCAGCTTCTACCAATTGCAATTTCTCTATGTTAAATTCCTGACACAGCAAGCAAAAGTAAATATATGAGTTGATCATTACGAACATGAAAAAGAAATCATTACATCTATCATCTGATGCTTAAGGACCCAACAACAAAGAAAAGAGTAGAGCATGCAATATACAATCGACGAAAGTTTGAACCTGCAATGTAACTAAAACTAAAAAATAGATCCAACCGTACGTATCTGATCTCTGTTCCGTGTCACAAATATGATCAGATCAAATGCACACGCCAATGTTTTACAAAATCAAATATCAGAAGTAAATAAATGAAGCTAATGCACTCAAAGACCACCCACAAAAACTTATAATCCCTAGGTCGCAGTCCAAAGAAAGACCAGTAATGATCAAAAATCATTAATGTTTGTATCCACAAAATCAGTCAGCAAACATTATTCCTGAAGCAATTCATCTTCTACTCTACATTTCCAACCACACCCACAATCGCACGAAACTTCGTTTGACGGTAGTCATTCCCAACTTCCTAACACCAGATCCATAAGCCAACGAACCACAATTTCACACAGATTCAAGAACACCGAAAGCTTGAATCCTTCTCCACTAGTCAACGGACTGAATACAAGACGTAACATAAACACAACGGCTAAGACTCGGAAGAACCAGATCATGAGCGAAAGCCCATACCTTGAGAAGGAAGACCGAAAGAGGAATCATTGAATCAATCAATGGAACAAAACCGAGAAGTAAAATATACATACATGTATGTACATCCAACTACAGCACAGACCGACGGATCTCGACCGAAACACCGATCAAATCCGACACATTTCGAAGGAGGAAGGAAGGAGAGAAAAACGAGATAACATTGGGGGGGACAGGGTTAAAAGGAATCACAAACCTCCTCGGCAGAGATGGAGATCTCGTTGGCCTTCTCCTCTGCCTCCTGGCTAATGAAGCGGACCATCTGCTGGATCTGCTTCGACACATCGCCGTCGTTCATGGCTGGACGTGATCTTCTCGCTCTCTCCCTCCCTCCGACGCAACCGAAATGGAGTGCGGTGGTAGTGGTGCCGTGCCCTGAGACCGCAGATTTGAAGGGCAATGATTGGTGGAGTTCGCGGTTTCCGTTCCGACCCGGATCCGAGTAACGACCCGATCATAAAGACGTAAGAGTCCCTTGCCGTCAGGTTGATCGGAATCTGGCCACGGCCAGAGCTCCGCCATTCTCTGCAACACCCGATCGAAAACGTCCGCCTCCGCCTCCGCCTCCACCTCTCCACCGCCCATCTGATCCGTCCGATCGTTGGACCTGAGGAAGCCAATGTACTCGTCCAAGTCATGGGCGGCGACGGGGTCGTTGAGGCCGGAGAACTCCAGGGTCAGCTCCACCCCCAGATGCGCGTAGCAGGAGGACCACCAGCTCCACCCGAAGCTCTCGTTGAACACCACCCCTGGAACCTTCGTCACCGGGTCGTTCACGTTCACCACCCTCAGCACCTTCACCCCCAGCTCCTCGCACCTCTGCTTGAACGCCCGGTTGCCCACCCTCGGCCCCGCGAACGAGTACACCGTGATCGGAATCTTACGATGATTCGCCACAACGTTCAGGCCTAGCTCGGCGACGTCGTACCCGAAGAGCATGGCAAGGGAGCTCCCCATGCTGTGTCCCGTCAGCGTGATGCTCAGCTCTTCGTTCCTGTGCTCGTCCGTCAGGCGCGAGACCTCCCGCAGCGCCTGCTCTCGGCAGCTCCCGTTGCTGAACCTGCTCGTCTTGTCGCCGGAGGTGTACAGCCCGAGGAAACCCGACTCGACCTCCACGTCCGGGCAGCGCCCGAGCGGGTCCAACCTCGCCGGTGCAAGGAAGCTCATGAAGTTCGCCAACCACTCCGCGCTGGTAACCGTTCCCCTGAACGCGACGACGATGTCTCTCCTCCCCAGCCTGCAAACGACCTCATCGTCCGTCGCGACCGCCACGTATCCGATCCACCGGCTGCAGCAGTTCTGCACATCGGACGCCGCGTAGATGTACTTGGTGACGTCGTAGCCGGAGTTCAGCCCGTCGAGTAACCTCCCCTTCCCGTACCTGCAACACAGATATCTCTTCGAGCTCGGATCTTGGTCGAAGGCCCTGCAACAAATGGTCTCACAAATCACTACATGCCCTCTCTACTCTCGAATCAACGTTTCATCCATCCATGGGAAGCCCTGAGCCTCATCTGCACCTGTAACAGACGTTCGCGAACTCGCCGTAGCGGACGATCTCTTTCCGGAGAAGAGGGTGGAGGGGCCGAACGAGTCCATTCCAATCGTTGCACCCCTGTATCTCCCTCCACACTCCGGCGAGGTCGTCCTTTGCCGCCGCACGAAACCGCCACATGGGACGTGATCGGTCTGAGAAGGCGGTGGAGGCGACGCCGTGGACGAAAGGTGTTGGGGCAGAAGCCATGGACGGCGCACGTCGAGTACTCCCGCTCCTCCCACCTTATAACATGGACGTCGGACCTTGGTCGGAGGGATCGGCCTCGGAATCTGCACAGACGCATGGCCTTCATCAAACCCTGGCCGAGCTCGTTCTCGGTATTCAACGGAACGCTTCCGGTGGATCGATGTGGCCATTCAATGATCGGAACGCTTCCACTTCCCACTTCTGCTTTCCGGTGCAGCGCTGGTGACTCAAAAGGCCTCGTTCTTATTTTTACTTTTAATTTTTAAAAATATTTTTAATTTTAGATAACATTCATATTTTATTTTATTTTTATTTTTATTATTATTTTATTTCAAAATTATTCTCCTAACAATCAGTGAAAAAAAAGAGAGAGAGAGAAACAAAACAATCGTATTCGAAATAATAATAATAATAATTATTATTATTATTATTATTATTATTATATCATCATCAATGTTATGTCCACAAATATAAAACATAGAAAATCAAAACATATTTATATAGACATGTGGTGACAATTGAGAGAAACAAAACAATCGTATTCGAAATAATTTACAAAAATGTTATGCAATGTGTAAAATAATAACTGTAATTAAAACAACATTATGTTTTTTAATTGTATTTATTAGTAGTTATAAATAGTGAATTAATAAAATAATAGTGAAGTGTACAGTAAATTGTGATAAAAATTTTATGGATTAATAATGATATATGAAAATTAAAAAAAAATTAGCTTTTTGAAAGTATCATGATAGAAGTCTGTAGTACGGAAATAATTCTTTAGCATTCGAATGTTTCTACGTATTTCAAGGGAAAATATTTCGATAGACTCTTGCAAATGTTATAATTTTGAGTTAAATACTCTGATCTGGCAGAAAAAACATTCGAAGTACTCCTACAAACTACAATTTCAAAGTCATTCAAGCTTTAAAAAGTTCAAATGATTAATTTCAGCATCAAGAACAAATGGGTAAATTTGGCTGCTAATATAGTTGTTGATTGTGTATTTGACTTTAAATATACAGAGATTGTTGATATTAAAATATAATGAGTTGTGATGGAGGGTTTGTACCACTCAAAATGATGAGAAATAATGCAAAATAAAAGTGGTGGAAATTCAATTTAAATTGTTGAGGCATTTGTACGTTTCTATTCCATGAAAAAAAATTTCTTATAAGAAAGTAATAAATAATTAAGAAGGGATGAGAAATTTGTTCTCATCCTAATCTTAAGAAAGGATAGAAAAAAAATACTTGTGTTTGCATGTCACTGATCAAACCCTCACCTACTTGTGTCTGCCTAATTTTCATTGATCAAATCTTATACTTGTTGTTCATGGCTTCTCTCTATAATTGATCTTTACAGGCTTGACCATAGTTTTCTGGTTCCCTGAAATTATCATTTATAATACAGTTAAAAAAAAATTTGGAGGTAAATACTTTTTCTTTGATATTCCAAACTTAACTTTGGTTTGCATAGGATGATTGTTGATTAGAACAATAATCTTTCTCACACTCTCTTGCATTCCTTCCAATTTCTTTAGCTTCATTAGGTTTAGCAGGTTTTGGTTCTCTTTCAAAATCAGAACAGTCTTAAAATTTCCACCAACTTCAATTTCATTGTTTACAATTTGATCATTATTTGTTTCAGCGGGATCTATTCTTGGAATCTCAATGGAGATAGTGTGATCACATTGGAATTGATCATTTTGCAAGCCATTGACTTTCAATCCAAGATATGTTTTCTTGCCTGTGATTTTTATGAAGGCATTTTTCAACAATATCATTATAATTAAGGGAAAATATCATCAAAAAATATTACATGTCTTGATATGTACATCTTATTAGTGGTAGGTTTATGGCATTTAAATCTTTTATGCTGATTGCTATATCCCAGAAAAACACATTCCTTAGATCTATTATCTAATTTGTTGGAACTATAAGGTCTAAGTCAAGGAAAACATAAACAACCAAAAGAGTGGAGGTGTGAATAATCTGATTTTGTGGAAAATATCATTTCAAAAGGTGATTTCGAAGAAACAATGGACATTCTATTCATTAAACATACACTTATGCTTCAAACCAAAACTTTTTGGGTAAAGATGAGCAATGCAATAAAAATAAGCTAGATTCAATAATATGCCTATATTTTCGTTTTGCAACTTCATTTTGTTCTAGAGTATGCAGACAAGTCATTTAGTGTATTATTCCATTATCATTTTAGTTAGTAAATCTATAGGACACAAATTCACCAACACTATCAGTTATAAGTATTTTGATTTTCTTACTCAAGAAAGTCTCAACAAGCAATTTAAATTGTACAAAATATCAAAGGTTTCTTATTTTCCATTGAGAGGAAAAATCTAGTAATATTTACTAAAATCATCTACAAAATGATATAATATCTAAAATCAGATGGTCATGTGGAGAGGGTCTCCACACATCACAATGTAACATCTCAAAAACAGATTTAGTTTTGCTAGTAGAAATAGAAAAAGCTAGTTTATGGTTATTTCAAATTTGACATGAAGTACAAAGATTTTCATGATTAACGGTCTTATTATCTACATGGATCAATTTATGTTGTAATTGAGAGAACAGATGACCAAGTCTATGATGAGTAGTCTCAAAAGAAGTTTTTTGGCAGCAAATTAGGCTCTAACTTTGTTGGATGAGAGCTTTATATATAGGGTAGAGTGCTCCTTCAGCCTTGCCTTGAAGTATGTTCTTCTTTGTCTCTAGGTCCTTTCCATAAAAATTTTGTATCTTTAAAATAAAAACAACATTGGTTTTCTTTAAAAAAGTATTAACAGATAACAAATTAAAGGGTGCATGTGAGTAATGTCAACTATTTTGCATTTTAAAAATATATGGACCAGTACCACTAACAATAAATGAATCATTTGATTTTATATTCAAACCTTGTACCACCTCCTTGCCACGATAGGGATTAGAAATGTGAAGATTATAAAGTTACTGGCAGTACGCAACAACCATGACAGTCAATTTCTCTGGAGGTTGCTTTCCAACAAAGGAAAGATTCAGATGTTGAAAACAATTCAAAGTTATATGTCTATTTCCATTGAAATTCCTTTTTTATTCATATTATTGTTATTATTATTTCCTCTGTTAGGGTCATCTCTAAAGTTACTCCATTGTTGTTGTTGTTGTGCTACAAAAGTAGATATCGAATTATTTCCCAAACTTTCATCAACAAGATCAATCTCTTGACAAAAGAGGAGAGATTGCAGTTCAATGGTGGAGATTGGAACACCATGAGCTTTGATGGATGAGGCAAGAGGTCTGTAGAAGGATGAAAGCCCATTCAAGATGTACATTTAGACCTCTTCATCATTGATCTTGAAATCAAAGGCAACTAATTGGTTTGAAATTATTTTGATCTCATGCAAATTAAAAGTCCTGCATGCTTAATGCCATAATGTATGTGGGGGACGATGATCCCCCTATTTTATGTTATTAGTATTTTCCTTAATGTCATAATGTATGCAGGGGACGATGATCCAAACTTACGTGTGAAGCTTTCCCAAGCTTCATGTATAGATTGAACTCCAATAACATAGGGTAATGCTCCAACAGTTTGGGTTGCATTTTCCAAAGAAAGGAGAGCTTGATCTCTCTCAAACCAAACAACAAAGTTAAGAGAGTTGTGCTCAGGAGGATCTTTTATACCATCAATATGTTAGTGAATCCTTAAAATAGGATCAAATAGAGTTTGCCAAATTAAAAAATTTGTCTCGTCCAATTTAATTAGGACAATGCTTAAAATATTTGTAATTACTAATGACAAATGACCAACAGAAGACTGTTACTAAAATGTCCGATGTTGGAACTAGAATACATCACATGCAGACTTTGATACCAAAACAATGAAAAGTGACGATTCAGTGAGATGCGGTAGGCAAAGGAAATCGTAGAAGCTCGAAGAGTGTGATCGTAGGAAAACTTAGATGGTAGAAGAAAGGGGAAGGAGGCAAAGTCAAAAAAATGGGTGTGGAACCTACTTTAGGTTCTGTGTCACTTTTATATCTATATTTATATCAATTTTACATAAAAATTGATTTTAATCCTTACATAACAACTTATAACAACCTAGGTTAAAATCAGTTAAATCAAGAAGAAATACAAGATTTGTATCATAGAATCCATGTTAACAACATTTAAAGGGAACAGTGTGTATAAGAACAGTGTTGGGCTATATGGGCTTTTTGTCATGAGCCCATGAACCTTGGAAAAATATGCTTCTTGACAAGAGATTGAAGGTTGGGAATGAAGGGGGAGGCGGAAAAGTTAGTGCAAAAATATTTTATACTTGGAAAATAGAGGACACTACAAGAAAATATAATTTTAGTAATAAAAATAATTTTTAATTTGTCATTGTAACCAATCGTTATTTGTCATTATAAATTCTTTATTTTGACGGAAGCATTCATCTATCATTATAAGTCATTACATTTATCACTGTAAGTAATATTTTTGTGATGGATGTTAATAGCTGTGACTATATATAAACAACAGTGTTTATCATTATAAATATATTATTTTGATTGTGTATGCAATATATATATATAAGTGTCATAAATTTTTTTTGAATTTGTCACTATATGTCGCTTATATATGGTGACAAACTTATAATTCAGTCATTGTGTATTTTAATTATCTGTTACTATTACACTTACATTAATTATGTCACTTATGGTAACAAACTTAGGGTGCATTTTTTTAACTTTAGAGTATAGCTTCTAACTCTTAAAATTTTATAAAAATAAATCTTAAAGCTATATTGTAATACCTCCTTAAAAGGAACGATATTTGAAAAAATAAGTTGTAGTTCAAGAGTTACGGTTATTTATCGAAATAGATTTTAATAGAAATTTCTATACAGTTTTAATTTCACCCTTGGAGAGTCTATTTCTTTCAAATGTTTTTGAAAATATTTCATGATCATATAACAATATCACAACATAAGAAAAAACATCACAACAATTTTATGTTCATATAACAACACCATAACATATATAAGAAAGAACATCACTATAATTTCAGGTTCACATTATAAATAAGAGAGAACATCACACTAATTTCATGTTCATATTATAGCATTACAACATAAAACAGGAAGTTCATGTAACAATGCATTATCACTCTTGGTCATGTTCAATTACACGCTTATATCTTTTCAACCACATCTCTCTTTGATTCTTTGTCCTCAATTTTACATTTTTTTAAAAAAATAAACTTCAATATCTTACAGGAACATCAATAGAAAACAAATTTTATAAGCACCTAATCCAACGATTGAAATCAATCCTCACCAATGTAACTCTTACACTCTCATTAGTTTTGCTTGCAGAATATTTTGAGTTGTATTTATACGTAGATTGAATAGATATCTGTAAATATATTTACATTGAATTTATTTTTAATTAATTTAATTTTATTTAAAAAATAAATTCACGTTAATTTATTTTTGTCTAATTTTAAGTAAAATTTGAATATATGATATTCCATATATTATTAAAAAAAATATCAAGTCGTCTCTCATCAATGTGATGTAGGGCAGACCCTAAGCTACATATATTCAAGTTGAATTTTGGAGCATGATCACAAGAAATTCAAACAATTCCATGCTCCCATGCTGCAAAATCCAAAATCCAAAATTTATTATTTACTTGTATATGCGATTGAGATCAAGAAAGCTGTGGGTAAAATTAAATTGTTAGCGTTTATGTTAACCAAGTAAGATTCAGGACTTGATAAAATTGAATAGTTATAATTTAAAGTTAATGATTACTTATTTAAAGTTGGTTGATTGGAATTATTTGATATGGTTAAGTTAGAGAATATCATTATAGGTATTTACAGTAAAAAATAATGTATATGTTTATGTTGCGGTTTAAATATGTTGAATTAAAATTTATTAATGATAATAATTATATTAAAAGTAAATATTTACGAAAAGTAACAAAATTAAGAAATTATTATTATTTTTATTGAAAAGTGATATTAAAGTAGCAAACGAAACTGGAAGCCCTGCGGCAACAAACTCCGCCTGGAAACGACCTGCCGGTTGTTGGACGGTCGTGCCTGTTGATGCCTAGCGATGGATCCAGAGAGCCCGAGGTCGCCGCCTTCGAATTCGCTCCAGATCCGTCCCTAGACTACTTCCTCACACCCCGCCTCCCCCCGATGCAGAGCAGAGTCGCCGGCTCGAGGCCGCCGGCCGCGGTGCCCCGGCCCCCCATCTACAGTGTCCTGCTCGCCATGCTTGCCACCATGTCCGCCGTCTACGTCGCCGGAAGGTGAGTTTGGAGGCATCGGTTGTGTTGGATCGGAATATTGGGATTCGTTGTGTTCTGTGATGGTGATTTGCTTGTTGTTTTGTTGTGCGTGCCTGGCTCTTTTGTCAGGCTGTGGCAGGACGCGGAGAATAGGGTCTATCTCATCGAAGAGCTTGATAGGAGGACTGGTCAGGTTTGGACCCCTTAAAACACGCCTTTCCCCTTTTGTTTGCTCAGACTTTGGTTGTTTGCTGCCCTTTGTAATATTTTGTTGGAATTCGGCTGTTGTGATCTTAAACAACTAACTGAAATTTCAAAAAGATGGTTGTACGTATTGATGATGACACGAAGCTGCATTTTTTAGGGGAAATCGGCAATATCGGTTGATGATACCCTGAAGGTTTTAGCTTGCAGGTGAGAGTCTGCTAGCTTGTACATAAGGAGTGAGATTGTTTAGTTTGTTTGGTCTGGGATGTTTACGATGGAGAGTCGTTTTTTATTTTCATTAGAGACCAGCATAAGAAACTATCTGCACTTGAGATGGAGTTGGCTGCAGCCAGGCATGAGGGTTTTGTGCCGAAGCACACTCTGGAGAGCAACGGGACACATTTTAAGCAGAGGCCGTTGGCTGTCATTGGAATTTTTACTGGGCTTGGCGACAGGAAAAACAGGGATGCTATCAGGAAATCGTGCTTCCCTACAAGTAACGTTCCATAATTTCCTTCGGGTTTTTCATTTTTCAAAACTGTTCTTCAACATTTAATGCAAAATCAGAACTTCACTCTCAGGGATTTAAATTGTAAATGTGGAGGGTTTCATCACAGTCCATAATTTTGCATAAACAATATCCTTTTTCTAGATATTATTATACACTTGTTTTGCCAAGAGGCATATGCATTAACAAGAACTGTTATTACTATATACATGTCTATTTGAAAAATGGACAAATGACAAATTGGCAGTAAACACTCTTGTGACCATTGGCATTATACTGTTTTTTTTTGTGTACTAATGATGTTAGATCTACGTAGTGAAGTGATTAAGCAACCTAGATCTTTTTGAAACTTGCTCTGGCTGCAAGCATCATGCTCTTCATAGTTCATACACTTATTAGGGAATCATAAAAACTGAAGATGTTCTCATACATTCTTCAGAGAGATATATAAATCATGCCACCTAATCCTGCTAACTGGCAGCTTTCCATCTGTTGCCTATTCCAAATTAAAGTTCTTCACATGGATTATTGAAAAGTCAATGTAGTGCACTCATTATCTAGGGAGCAACAATTAGACTTGATAGAGGTATTGATTATTTAATTTGATGCAGGGGCAGCACTGGAAAAACTTGAAAAGGATAAAGGCGTCATTGTACGATTTATAATAGGGAGAAGGTCATATCATCTTCTTTACTGGAAATTGTTGAATTATGCGTTTTGGGTGGACTTTGACAATGTTTTACAATATTGTGCAGTGCAAACAGAGGTGACACTTTTGATAGGACCATAAACGAAGAAAGCAAGCAGACTGACGATATTGTCATTTTTGTATGTATTGCAGTAATTTTGTCATGCTCCAAACTCATTTATGAAATGAACAGAAGATGCCTTTGGCAAGATAATGATCATCTGTTATCTGTACATTCAACTTACTAATGACCTATTTTAGGATCACAGTTAAAGTAGTCTAACTGATTAACATCTGAATAATTACAGACTTAAAATGTAAAGAAGATAAACAACAACAAATAACAATAATCTAAGTCATAATCTTACTACATGAGGTTAGCCACATTAATCTTTTTTTCTGTGTATTTTTTTTATGATCAAATCATTAGTTAGATTACATAAATTTAATTTTTTTTGCAATTCCTAACTAAGTAGTTTTAGGTCTTCCTTTACATCTTTTAATTTCTTCTACACTAATTAATTTTGTTCTCCTAATTGATGCTTTTTTTATATCTTAAGGATATGACCAAATGACCTAAGTTGATTTTCTCTTATCATTTTCAATTAGTACAACTCCTACTCTATTCTTAATAATTTTTTTTAAAACTTATTATTCCTTATAGTATTATCACTCATCCGTTTAAACATATGCATTTCAGCAATACCATCATGCTTTACAACCCAACTATTGAGATGTAAAGTATAACCGAGCGAATAACAATTTTACATATTTTTAAAATTTTATGGGTGCCCTCTGTCATATAACACTTCAAAAGTGTTTCTTCACTTTATACATCCTACTTTAAACCTACTTTCTAATTTAAATTTAAAATGTAGAGAAGATGCTCCCAGAAAAAATATGGAAATCAATTTATGTGATAAGAGTCCTAACCTACATTCATTTTTTGTACTGTACAAGGAAGAGATAATTTATTTTACTGCTAATTATTATTTTCTGAATTCTGATGATGGTTGAAATTTTATAGTTGCAATTTTTGATTATCAAAAAAACAGAACTACTTGTGTGCATTGTGAAAATTGCAAATATTTTGTAACAGGATCCTGTTATTCATCAGCATTTGTTTTTGTAGAAAACTAGAAATAGAAAGGTCAGCAATCCTCATGCCTGTTGTTTCTTTTTCAGGAAAATCATGTGGAAGATCAAAAAGAGCTAGCAAAAAAATCAAAGCTGTTCTTTAGTTACGCTGCAGACACTTGGGATGCTGATTTTTATGTTAAAGTCAATGATGCTATTGTTGTTAACATAGGTAACCTTTTTTTCATATATTGAGTAATTTGGTAAAAATTCATCTGTACG
Source organism: Amphibolis antarctica (assembly GCA_024699675.1). Lineage (NCBI taxonomy): Eukaryota > Viridiplantae > Streptophyta > Magnoliopsida > Alismatales > Cymodoceaceae > Amphibolis > Amphibolis antarctica. Next base: position 7,761 of record JAMKPZ010003656.1, on the reverse strand, counting down.
AGTTACAAATGCTAGTTACACATTTTTTCTTTTTTTTTGAGCAGCAATCAAATTCTAGATAAGCATTTTCTGACAATAAGATTATAATGGATCCTGTACTTAGATGTTGATAGATAACACAGCGTGTAGATCATTTTATTGGAGAAAATGGATAAGATAATATCCTAAAATATTATCAAGTAACCATCTGTAGAACAAAAGGATCAAATTGGAAATCTGTTTTAAAACTCAATTACTTTAACTTGATTTGCATATTTTGTTACTGAATGAAACACTGGCCAAAAGAAAGGAACTTGAAACTTTTTCCTTTTTTCATGATGACAACAGCTGATTTCAGTATTTTCATGTTTTTTTCATTTCTGTTTATAATTGAAAATCTCGTTGTGATGGCTGATTAGTACATTTTGTTGGATGACGTTATTCTTTTAGATGCCTTTGGTGAAATGCTTCAAACTTACTTGGACAAGCCTCGTGTCTATATTGGATGTATGAAATCTGGACAAGTTTTCTCAGAACAGTGAGTTTAGTAGTAGTTTTGACCCCTGCAACTTTATCAACAATTAATACGATTATTTATCTTATTCTCTTGGTCCTCATTGCTGTTGTTATTAAACAGGAAGGACAGATGGTATGAACCAGAATGGTGGAAGTTCGGTGATGCAAAATCGTGAGTAAAATTTTGAATATGATTACTTAAACAGGGTTGATTTGACATTTTGTCTGCATTCTTACCATGTTCTAGTTGAATACCATATCCAACAGATATTTCCGTCATGCATCAGGTGAAGTTTTTGTCATATCCCGAGCATTGGCACAGTTCATCTCTATTAACAGGTGAGCACTTGGCTTGTATATGGAAATACTTATTGAATAAGCATTTTTTTTTAAAAAAAAAATGCAACTTATTGAATGAGTGGTCTAAAAATAATTTATTGAATGAGCTATGAAGGAATTGTTAAGCATTTATTGAATAAGTGGTAAAATGAATTATTCAGCACTTATTGGTTTTTTATGATAAACACTTATTTTGGTCACGTTTTAAAATACTTATTGAAACATAATTTATTTTAAAATAAGCTTGTGTGAAAAAGTGCTTCCAGACACTTCCAAATTTTACCATGAGTACTTATTTTGGTCATATTTATAAGTGCTTATCCAAACACAGCATATTTTAAAATAAGAATTTCCAAATGTGTTTTGACTTTCTGCTTGAAAAAATTTGTTCGTGCTTTGTTTTGCTTGTTTTAGTCGATAAGTATCATTTCTGCCTATCTGGAAAATAATTGCTGGTATTATGGTTTCTTGCTTCAACTTTTTAACATTTAAGCAAATATGATAATTTCTTTATAGGCTGACTGACCAGCCAGCAAAGCAACAAATGTAATCGTTTTTCTTGTTTGACATTTTGGTAACAGATCTATTCTTCGCACATATGCCCATGATGACGTCAGTGTGGGCTCATGGCTTATTGGACTTGATGTCAAGCATATTGATGAAGGAAAACTGTGCTGTTCCTCATGGTCCACCGGTATATCCATTTTTCTCCATCATAATTTTAATTTACCTTCTGCTGAATTGTCAAGTGAGGAACATAATTCTTGAGCTTTTTTTTTCTCTCTTGCTTCATTTTTCAGAAAGTAGTAATACGTCAGGATCACTTAGGGTAGATTCCATGCAATGCTCTGAATTTAGCCTTGTGGGAATTGTTTAATGGTATCCTGTCTACTTTTGTCCAAAATTGGGTTCAAGAATGAGCATTTTGCTTTTACCACTGACTTGACATCTCACACAGTTGATCATTCACTACCATCTGACGATTTTACAATCCAACGAATGGCATCTCCAACATTTCAACCAGAGAATGACATTTTGTCACCTAATACTTTTCAGGAGCCATCTGCAAAGCCATTTAGTTGAACCTAAGCCAGGAACAACACAGATTGCAGTTAGTCTAGTCCCTCGTATACTTGACAGAACTCGGTGAAACATGGCTGATGTTTAACCTTGCTCGAATCATTTTCTTCTGTCGCTGCCATTCATCATCTCTAAAGATTCACTCACTTCACGTTGGAAACCATGGCAGCAGCTTATTGTAGCGGGCATCCTCACCAGTTACCATTTGTTGCAAGGTTCGAAGCCGTGACCATCCATCTACTCGAGGAAATATCTGTCTTATGTATTAACAGCTCTCTTTCATTTCTTTACAACATTTTTCAATCACTTCCTCTTTCTTCTGAAATTCTAATGATTCTTCTTTGATACGAGAGAGAAAGAGAACAGGCACTAAAGAATACCATTCTTTTTCTATTGTTGTGAAGATGCTTACCTTGATCTTCAAGTTTGGTATCATTCATTCACTGGAAGTTCAGATCCCGCGCGAGATCCAAACAAAATTTTCCTCACCCCTACAAACTTGACATAAAGAGGTTTTGTTCCTCCTGTAAATGGTAATGCTTTTTATTAGATTTGACCTTGATGGTTCTCTTTTTAAGAGTAGAGTAGAAAGATCAACAAGTCTAGAGCATTTACTTCAGCACTCACCAATTGAACAGAACGGAATCATTTCAACGTTGTTCATTTTCTTCTCATCCACAATTTTGGAATATTCCCACCATTGATTAAACAGTTCTATGAAGTCCTGGTTGCCCATCCTTTATGGTATACTATACTGTATTACATGCAATATAGATTTTGACAAAGCAAAGTATGAGATAATAAAGAAGAGAGAAGATGTGACCTAATTTATCAATAAATAATCAATTAATCATCCGCTCTATTATTGACATTTTCAAAAGAACTTGTTCATCATTCATTTCTATTTTTTCATGCAACTATATCATCAGAATGAAAAGAAAGGTGTGTTAGCAATGAAACTGCTCATAGTTAATCATCCACTCTATTAAAGAAATGAGGCATAACGATAATTTATCAATAAATAAGGTTAGTATTAAAAATCTATCAATAAATTATCAATAATTACCAAAAATTACTTAATAATTACTAACAATCTATCAATAATCTTTAAAATCATCAAAGGTTACATTATAAAAAGATTTTTAAAATTTAACAAAATATTCAATAATTTTAAAGCATCATCTATTAAATTTTTTTGTTATAATCAGATAAATATAGATTATAATAAGATTTTATTGTTTCTTTACATGATAAATAATTTTTTAGCATTAAATATAAAGAATTCTGCTTGTGTTGGAGAAAATTTTTTATGTAATATGTCAAATGAATCACATAATCAAATTTTACTTGTTATCTACTTGAACTTGTGATGAAGGTTAATGTTTCCTTAATATCTGCAATATAAATTTTTATTTCTACAATACCAACTTATACAATAAAGTTTATAATATGACATACATTTTTGTTAAAATAATTCAAAATTAGTTGGTTGAATTATTCTACTTTTAAATATTGAAATGGTTGTAGTATTATTAAAAGTAATACTACTAATTTTATTTCTAATTTCATACAAATAAAAAATTTTCATAATATTATTAAAAATATTTTTAGCAGTACGTGAAAATAGAAATTTTCTAGATCCTATTATTTTTTTTTGTAAAAACAATTATTATTAATATAATGGGCAATTATAGCAATATAATCATGCTTAGTTTTACCCTTTCAAATATTAGATGTGTATACTATACAAGTCATAATAGTATTCATAACATTAATAAGTTTTAATCTAAGCCTATTAAAAGTTTCAAGAATATTAAATTGTATAGTATTTTTAGAGACATGTTTATACTATAGATAATAAACTTTCCTAAAATATTAATCAAAATATTTATTATTATCAAAATTAATTGGTAAATTTTTAGTACAAACAAATCTAGCTTACAATTTTCTAACTTTCTTAAGATCATAATTCCGAAAAGAAATATTACCCTCAAGAAAGATTGATAATTGAGTTTGAATAGTTTTATTGTTATTATATTTAACTTCCATGTACTACCATACCTAGTTAAATAATTTATATTGTTACAAGTTTTGCAAAAAGTCTATATTACAGATGTTGTGGTATATTCTCTCATCTAGAGTGTTATCTACCATGGTCTTTATTTTTATTGTATACTTTGCCAAATTGAAGCTTTTTTTTGAGACGTTTTAGAGGAGTTGATGTAAATACTCTAGTAGTCTCTGTTGACTGTGATACTTTAAGCATAGGTAGAGTGGGTACCATAGGATAATTGACATCCTAACTTTTGTAACCTGAGTTGTGGGCCATCTGCAACAAGCAAAATTAAAATTTGAGTTTTGAGAAATTGAGTTGTGGACCTTCAACATTCCTTCTTCATCTTTTCTTTTTCTTCACCGAAGACTTGAATGCCTAATTGGTCAAACCCTATTGTTTGTTACTTACACGCCATTAAAGTAGTCACTTTCCTAAATGTTGTTGAAGTCGTTGGCTTGCCAACCTTGACCCTACCTGCACCTCACTAGACTATTAAGTCTCACCTATGAATTGTGTCAACACAACACGACATGAAAAGTGAGATACAGCTAAACCATGTCATGCTAGAACATGTGTCATAATTGTGTTGTTTTGGCATAACACGATATTGAAAAAAGCCAATCTAGGTACGTCTCGCAAAATTGTATTAGATGATGTTGGCATGATTATACATGACTCAATTGACATGCCTAATACATGTATCAACGAAAATTTGAAAAATCTTTCTAAATTTTTTGGGCAGCACAAATGTTAGAAATTTAAGAAATTTGTTTTCAAATTTTCATTTCTTGATTTTCCTAACACAAATCCCCCTTAATTACTTGTTGAATTTAAATTATTGCATGTGAAATTTTTTCTTGCAAAATATATGTTAGTCAGCTGGTCCATAACTTCAAACCTAATTCAATGGTATATGGATAATATAGACGTCTTGTTTTAGAAAATCGCTTAATCAATCACAAGCCATTTAATTACTACTTGCAACCTATTAAAAATTTTGACATTTAATACATCAACAATAACTTCAAGAATATCAATGTAGAAACAAGATTTCTTTAAGAATATCAACTTCCAACGACATGAAGTAATCAGTAAGATTTCATTTAAGATGGGCTCTGAAAGTTTTGTATTTTGTGTAATTATAATTTTAAGAGACTCATTTGAAAATACCATTAACATTACAGATCTCAAGTATGCTTTGTAATTTTAAAGATTTTACATAATTTTCTTTTTGATACGAAATTTAATTTTAAAATGAAAAACACAGTAGAGAAAGATTCTGAATACAATGCATATAATAACCTAGAATCACATTTTCAAATTTTTTTTTTTTTAAAAAAATTAATAAAAATAATTTTATCAAAAATCTAACTTTACAGAATAATGCTGTCGATATATTGAAAAAAAAGAAAGATTCGTAGTTCACATCAAGCAGGTGGCAACCCACGATTTCCCGCGCCGCCACCACGTGATCTCCGCGGTGGCTTTCGTCTTCCACCTAACAATATTTTCTCCAAGACGCGTTTGAAGATATTAGAAAAGCTGTTTTAAGTGGTGTTTATTTAAATAGTAGAATTAAGTAACGTATGTTTTGTAAAAAGTTATATGTAAACTTTTGGGATGGTTTTTTAAGTGTAGAATGTTAAAAGTGTTTTGTAAATATTATTATACATAGTTGTGATGTATAGTAAAAAATTGTAATATAAGGTAAAAAATGTTTAAATAAATAGAGTCTTAGTTTTAATAAATTTTTATGTATTATTATTATTATTATATAAATTTTTATGTATAAAATTTTATTTTATAATTTACTATATATCTTTAATATCATTGGTAAAATTACTTTCTAACTTTAATTTTTTACGATAATTAAAGTTAGAATATTTCATTATCAAACGTGACTTTAATCAAAAAGTATATTTATTTATACCTGTTTTTAACTATTGGAGCAGATTAAAACATTTTTTAAAGTATTGGAAATAAACACTTTTTTTTTTACTATAACTAAGGTATTTTTCCACTCAGAGAAGTGACTCATCAATCGCTTCTGAAAATTGGATTGACTCTTAACAAACAAAGGACAAAACTACCCTTTCACAAATTTCAAATATTTATAATAAATAAATATTTTAGCATCAGTGAAATAATTTATAATAAATAAGTAAAATATTTTTAATAAATAAATAATTTAGCATTTCAAAAAAATTATAATAAATAAATATTTTTAACATTATAAAATCAAAAATTAGAACTTTACAAATACTTTTATTTATTTTTAATAAATTTTTTTTAAAAAAAAATTATTAATATTTATATAAAATATAAATTAAAATATTTGAAAATTTTTACTGTTCTAACAAACAAACTCAACTTTTGAATTGTCACTTATTTTTTTAAGCATTGTTACTTTTAAATATGACTACAGTACTATTTCAAAAATTAAGAGTTATATTCTAAAGTTAAAACAACTAATTTAAGTTCAAGATGTTAAAGTTGTATTTTTAAAAACAAAATATATGAAATTTACAATATAAACAAAAAATTTGTTACCGTAACATATAATACATACGAGATTTATGTTTATTAATAAATAACATTATCAATATGTGTTATCATAATTTCTATGTTTAATTTCTACTTTTATACAATTCCTCTTTAAAATTCTAATCTTTGAACTTTTTAATTCTTGCAAGACTCTAAAATTAATAAGAACCATAAGCATTGTAAATGTTAATAAAAATATTTCGTAAATTTACCTTCTACTCTTAACTTTTAGAAATACTTTTATTTTTAGGATGATATTTATATTTCTCAATTTATTCTTTCTATTATTAAAATAACTCTTCTTCTTTCTTTTATTTCAAAATCATTTATCTAATTTCTTACTCTTAAAGTAGAAAAATAAGATTGTTGAACACATCCTAAAGATGCATTTACAAACACCACTCTTAACTTCCAGGAGTATTTTTAATTTTTATTACTATATTCATATTTTCTAATCTATTATTCTTATTATTTTATTATCATATCTCTTATTATATCAATATTTATATATTTTAAATAATATTCTTTTACAATTTAATTACAATAACTAAATATATAAAACATATTTTTAAAATTCAAATGACATATAAACACTTTCACAATTGAAACTTCTATAAGAACTCTCGTTCACTATGATCTAGAACTTCTGTAGTAATCTTATAAAATTTCTAATTGTGTACGTCTTAGTTGTTCGTCTTGCTAAAGATCTGATCGAAGAGAGAGGCGAGGGAGAAGAAAGAGACAAAGGTGAGGATGGAGAGGGGAGGAGAGGCGAGGGCAGAAAAAGACATAAATAGTGATGACAGAGAGGGAGACGAAGAAGAGTATAGAAAAGTGCAGAGAATAAAGAGCGATAGGTGGAGAGGTAAGGGAAGAGAAAGACATACAAAGAAGACAGAGAAGTGAATACAGAGGTAGAAACAGAGAGAAGTATTGACGAAAGTAGAAAAAGACATAAACGATAAATAAAAAGAGAAACAGACTACAAAAATAAGAACTTCAAAGAACATATATATATATAGGGGCACGAGTTCTGTAGGTGCCTACAGAAGTGTGACTTCTGTAGGTGTCCGTCAATCGTGAGATCGACGGTTGAAATTGAAAATTTTAAAAACACTCTCTCTCATGCACGTGAAATTTAAAAACACTCTCTCTCATGCCACAAGTGAAATTTAAAATTACTCTCTCTCATCAGCAGGTGAAATTTCAAAAGACTCTCTCTCATGCAGCAGGTGAAATTTAAAAAC